>JASAND010001857.1:0-46378 GCA_030248195.1 Trissonchulus latispiculum | reverse complement strand
GTACTTCGTTCAGTTACGTATTGTGTATTGCTCGCTGATAGGCAAGTAAAATTGCCTTATAAATAATCGGCAAAGTGCCTTGCCTTTTATATTAGAATCGGCAATTTTGTTGCCTTATTATATATAATAGGCAATTATGAATATTCGGAATAACATAATTAATCTTAATTATCTTGTAAATCAATAAATAAACATGTACTTAACATTTAGCATACAAATTTCCAAGCATCATTGCAAGAAGATATGGTCGTATAGTGGAATGAGAATGTGCATCAAACAGATGGTTGCCACGTCGTCTCTAAATATTTTCCCTGTTATATTAGAAATTTATGCACTCAAACTGAACTTATTTGTTTCACAAACTTCTTTTAGATGGTTATTCTACGAAAGATATTTCACGCAATATTTCTGGGAAAAGAAAACAGCGATTTCACACCGCGTGGTCTCCGATGAAATCCATTTAGCTCAGTTTTCTATCGGTGGTAGAAATTTTGTTCAAAGAACCATAGAACTTAGCACAGGTATTCACATGAATTTTATTGGGTGTAGCCAACATTGTTACCTTGTCTGTTAAAATAATCTTATTTAGACAACTCCCTTGCATTAATCTACCAAAAGCGCACACCACGGATACTATATACAAGTTCATACTACTTCATACAGTCTTATTAGTTTGGCTCGAAATTTCGAATTCGTATACGTATACGATATGCAATTTGAATGTAGTATGCGAGTGATGGCGCCATTACCTATATATGCACTGTGAATCAAACTAGCTCACAGCTTCTTTAATGATCCAAGTTTATGGAGCTTGCACTGAAGTTACAAGTTCAAAGTCACACACAAACATTGGCTGCATAACTCAAGGTCGTATCCATTGGTAATCTCTGTGTGGTAAAGAATGTGCCATTTTCTAGGTAATTACTCACGACTTTCTGCCTACTTCACCTTCACACGGAACATTGGGTTTTACCTAATTCAGATTTATCTTCCATCTTCTCTCATTGTTATCATATCCTGGGTCTCCTTCTAGCTCCGTCGTGGCTTCTCAAGCCAGTCGCCGATGGTAACGAGGATTGTTCATTTGTAACCTCGAATATAACAGCTCTGGTTCGCATAAATGGAGATTAAGATACCAGAAGGGCACTCACTATGTGACAAATTAAGATTATATTTATAGACATACTGCCTGCGTTTACAACTTTGGTTTGATTTTTCCCTTCTATCTCAATTTCATGATTAAAATTCTGTATTTAGGCGTGTATTAAAAATAGGACTTAAAGAAATTTAGGACGTATACCCTGTGCTAAATCATTGCATTATGCGCTTAAACTCTACAAAATCTTATCCGTTTCTTACGCTTTCCAGAAATTTTCTATCTAATAACAATGACTACTTTGATGACATCACTAATTCTGCAATGCCGTTATCACTTTACGTCAAAATCCATTGATGTCTACCTTGGTACTTGTTTCATCATGAGTAACTAAATTGCATTGTACTATATATACAGTGTATATAATAGTACTTTTGTATTTGTATTTGAATTATTCGAACATATTTATGTACATATTATAAAGCCAAAGTAAACTCAGTTTATTAGCAAACCTGACTTCTTTATAATTTCAGTATTCGCCTCGTTGCTAGAGTATGCCGCAGTAGGTATATGATGAAAAGGAATGGGATGAAGAGGGAAAACTATGATCGCCCTCTGCGATTTATGCAGCCGCTATGCTCCTGGCTACGTTAATGCTCACTTTGAGGTCACAGAGCCAAAGAGTCAATGCAGCTTCGGTAGCGCATCACTCCGCTAATCGTACACGCCACCGCCCTTTGCTTTGGTGCAGACACGACTGGTTAGTGATCAGGTCAAGTAATGTCTATATATACATATATATATATATATATATATATATATATATATATATATATATATATATATATATATATATATATATATATATATATATATATATATATATATATATATATATATATATATATATATATATATATATATATATATATATATATATATATATATATATATATATATATATGTATATATAATCTAGGATACCGTGCTTAGTGTTGTCACGTTAGAGAAAAATCCGGACCGGGCCGTTCCTAGTCATCCGGGCCGGGCCCCGGGCCGGGCTGGGCCCGGCCCGAAGCCCGAGCCCGAAACAGGCCCGAGGTCGGCCCGGATATCTGGCCCGAAACCGGCCCGAATGTTCAAAATTGGTGCAAACAATTTTTAAAGTGTAGTTGTAGTTTTTAGCTGACAATAAAAATGATTGATGATAGGAAATAAATGTAAAAATAACATATTAAGCAAAAACAATAAATAAGCTTAGAAGCAATGCCTTTTAATCTTAAACAAACTTTATGGTACATTACTTTTAACCTCTCCTGTTTGTCTCCAGGAGTTTTATAAACGTAGTCTGAATAAATCAATAGATACAATAAATTAATGCGTCACTCACATATCTCACATATGTATCATTGAAAACATTTGAATGAAATCCATTTCGGTGCTTGGAGAACGGTATATCGAGCTCTAGCAGAGTAAATGTGCCAAAATAGCAATGAGACTAGTTTTTAGTCAATGTCTGATATAAATTATACAACAATTCTATCGAAGTGGAAAGCTTCTAGTTTCAAGTATTTTCAGTAAAAATTTGCTGTTTTTCTTTCTATTTATATTATATCAATTTTCCATTAGGCCCGGAAACGGCCCGGGAAAAAATCCGGGCCTGTTTCGGGCCGGGCCCGAAAAAAAACCGGGGCGGGGCCCGGGTCGGGCCGATCCGATCGAATCTTGATCTGGGCCGGGCTCGGGCCAGGCCCCGCCCGGGCCCGGCCCGGGACCCGAGTCCGAAACAGGCCCGGATGACAACACTAACTGTGCTGCACTCAAGTACACACTGACAGGCAGTCGTGTGTTGACCGGCCGAAATTTTCGTTGGCGAGTCGTTTCTGGCCGGCCGACTTTTGAAAACGGCCAACCGGAAACGGACGGCCCGCGGGCCCAGCCCAACCGGCAAGAAGCGGCCAGCGGACGAATCGAAGACTAAAGACTGGCCGGCTGGCTGCCGCTACAAAAAATCAGCATATAAATTGTATCATCATGGTTTACAGTTGATTTGGAGAAGAATGTTGAGTAAACCTGTTAAACATTAAAGAAATATAAGTGCAACCCCAACCGGCCGGCCGGTGTCGTATAGTATTTCCCCCGTGATATTTTTCCCCCTATAGGGTATAATAATATTTTCCTCCCGTAATATTTTTCCTCCCTTTCAGCTATAATATTTTCCGTCTACTTTCTTTAGTCAGAATTTCATTTGTCAGAATGTCGTCAGTCAGAATTTCACTTGTCAGAATTTCATTAGTCAGAACTTCACTAGTCAGAATTTCATTTGTCAGAATTTCATTTGTCAGAACTTCACTAGTCAGAATTTCATTAGTCAGAATATCATTTGTCAGAATTTCATTTGTCAGAATTTCATTAGTCAGAATTTCATTAGTCATGATTTCACTATACATCAAAATTTCATTTGCAAAATTTCAATAGTCAGAAACATGCCACAAGTCAGAACTAAGTTTGCCGGAAATTCACTTTTCTGAAATGTCAGGCTGGATAGAACTAAACTAGTTCATGCTACTGTTGGACTTTACAAGACAACACGTTACTTTTACAGCCCCTAACAATTGTGCTTTTAATGCAATTGGAAAATGCGAAGTCACAGATCACCAAAGTAAGATTAAGGCCAGTGTCAATTTTTAAAGCAACAAATTAAAATAAAACAATTGTAAGTTATTAGCATTTAGCATATCACATTATTAAATCCACAAGTGCATTTCCAATTGGAATGTTTTCATTGTAACAATATCTTAATCCTGTTTATTCGCTACGTCGTCTCCAACCATTTCAGCCTAGTCACATTCAGCACTAGCTTTAGTGATTAATCTCCGATTGGGCAAAAAGTTTATTTTCGAATGCCTTTTAGAACAAAAATATAAATTTCCTAAAATGCAAAATGCTTAGACGGTTAGAGCTCAATCACTAAAGATTCGTTAAGCCTCAGCCGAGCTCTAAATAATATTCTAAATAATGGAATTCTGAGAAATGAAGGATATCACGTACTGAATTGTGGATTCTTACACATTAGCCATAATTAGTTTGACAAGTGAAATTCTGACAAATGAAATTCTGACTAATGAAATTCTGACAAGTGAAATTCTGACAAATGAAATTCTGACTAGTGACATTCTGACAAATGAAATTCTGACTAGTGATATTCTGACAAATGAAATTCTGACTAAAGTATATAAACCTTAACCCCCCCCCCCTCTAAATGAAACCCAGCCAAATGATGCAGTAAATTTAACAGGGTCAAAACAGCAACTCTGTTGAAATGTTGGTAAGCTGCAAGTAAAATGCAAACAACAATTTTAGAAGTTAATTTTAATTATTATTTAATTGTTTAATTAATGTTCATTTGCATGTTAAAAAGAAAATATTTTTTACCTGTTTTAACACTGTTTAAAAAGTGTAAAAAACTGGTAAATTTTGATTAATTTGTTAGTTAATTGTTTTGTTGATAAAAGTTAATTTTGCACCCGTTTGTTAATAACTGTAAAATGTTTTAAAATTTTTGCTTTTCTTATAATTTGGAACTCTAATTCTTAAAGTTTTTACGAGTGTAAAATTTCGGATCTTTAACAGGCTTTTTACCGTTTTTACAAAAGTTTTGTAAAATCAGCAACGCTTTTTGAATATTTTAATTTTACAATACATTTTACACTTACATTTTTATAGCACTGTTTCTTAGTTTTCACACTTGTCACTGCTAAATATTCATTAAATTTTTCTCATCGCAAATTATAAACAACTGTTGTTTAGTAAAGCTGTTTTATTGAAACTTCGTATTTTTTCAAGATGGAATATTGGGTCTCTTGCGCTTTTCCCCCCACAGCCCTAACTTTTGATTTTTTGACCAATAACTTTGAAATTTGCTGTGGGTGCATACTAGAGGCTGATGAATTCAAAAATTTTAAAGTTTTAAAAAAATTTTAAAAAATTTAAAATTTTAGTTTGGTAATGGGGGGCACCAAGGGGAACCAAAAAATTTTTTGAAAAAAATTTTGCTGAAAACTTGCATGCAGGGGTTTTCTGGGACCCTGAGCATGAATCTGAAGTCCGTTTTTCGATTCAGCTTTTCGTTAGCTCAGTATAAGCTTACATGTTAAGCTTACAACTTTAGCTTATATACTGAACTAACGAAAAGCTGAATCGAAACACGGATTTCAGATTCGTGCTCAGCGCCCCAGCAAACCCTGTATGCAAGTTTTCAGCAAAATTTTTAAAAAAAATTTTTGGTTCCCCTTGGTCCCCCCTTACCAAACTAAAATTTTAAATTTTTTAAAACTTTAAAATTTTCGAATTTTTGTATTCATCAGCCTTTTGTATGCACCCACAGCAAATTGCAAAGTTATTGGTCAAAAAAATAAAAAGTTAGGGCTGGGGGGGGGAAGAACAAGAGACCCGGAGATTTTGATCCTTCCAGCCAAAGTATCCTAAAATATAGCTTTCTATTTATTCCGAACCATGATGAAATTTTGTTTTTAGTTCAATTTTCTAACCGTCTTCAAATACTAATTTATAAATAGTAATTTACAATAGTAACATTTTCTCCAAGTAAATTTAAATTTTTGAGGATCATCCTGTTTGAATACAGCTAGAAAAATGAACTAAAAGCAAAATTTCATCTTGGTTCGGAACATAGAAAGCTATATTTTAGGATTTTTTTGGCTGGAAGGATCAAAATATTCCATCTTGAAAAAATCTGAAGTTTCAAGAAAACAGCCTTACTAAAACAACAGTTGTTTATAATTTGCGGTCAGGAAAATTTAATGAATACTTGCGGTGACAAGTGTGAAAAATAAGAAACAGTGCTGTAAAAATGCATTAAAATATTAAAAAAGCGTTGCTGATTTTACAAAACTTTCGTAAAACGATAAAAAGCCTGTTAAAGATACGAAATTTTACAACTCGTAAAAACTTTAAGAATTAGAGTTCCAAATTATAAGAAAAGCAAAAATTTTAAAACATTTTACAGTTATTAACAGGTGCAAAATTAACTTCTTAACAAAACATTTACTAACAAATTAATCAAAAATTACCAGTTTTTTTACACTTTTTAAACAGTGTTAAACAGGTAAAAATATTTTCTTTTTAACATACAAATTAACATTAATTAAACAATTACATAATAACTAAAATTAACTTGTAAATTTGTTTTTAGCATTTTACTTGCAACTTACCAGCATCTCAACAGAGTTGCTGTTTTGACCCTGTTAAATTTGCTGCATCTTTTGGCTGGGTGTCATTTAGAGTGCGGAAAATATTATAGCTGAAAGGGGGGAAAATATCACGCGGGGAAAATGTTATACCCTATAGGGGAAAATATCACGGGGGCAAAAATTTTATACGACACCGGTCGTTAATCCTTATGACGTAAAATTACGTAGTCGGATGAATTAGAGAAAAACCATGTGAAACTGTTTTAGATGCATTTTAACTTGTCAGTAGTATAGGCTCCATTTTTCGCACCTGATTGGAGTAAAAATTTTTTGGAGTAAAGTTCCAGTCCATTTGGTTGGTTTGTCTTCTTTGTTTTATTTTAGCACCCTACTAGGTTCTTCACACCCTGCACCCCCAGTACCCCTTGTACCCCTAGTACCCCCTGTACCTCCGGTACCCCCTGTACCCCTAGTGCCGCTACAGCCTGTACTCGTTACGCTTCCAGTGCCCCTAGTATCTTAAAGCAATATTTCATCTTCTTCTCCTCCGAACTTCATTTATCCGTCCCTCTGAGTTCTTCCCCAGCGTCGGCTTGAGACCCAGCGTCGGCCCATTACCGGACTCCTACTTAATCTACTTACGTACCTACGTAATCTATTTACAGTAACCTACCTACCTACGTAACCTAATCTCACCCAGTCCAGCGCATGCAATATTTTTGTATTATTTGTTTTATCATTTTTATGTTTTTGGTTTTGCATTTATCTCGATTAGTGCATTGTGTACCCAGTCAATCTATATACAAAAAAGCAAATACTGGTAACACCAACAACAACCCATTTTGTGGTAGGCCTCTGCTGTCGGGCACACTCCGGAACATCCATCCTGCAAAACTCTAGATTAAGTTCATCCAAATATTACCAAGAAATTTAGGTTCATCGAGATAGTGGTAGTTATGAGAAGGGTAATAGAAAGCCAACTAATGGTCCAAAACATTTTGAAGAATGAAGCCAAACCAGAAATTAATTTTGATGGAGTAGAATTGAGCATTAGCATTAAAAACGCAGTAAAGGAGTTTGTTAAGGTTAGATTCCCTTGTGTCTTCCAAACGAAAGTTGTAAGTTGAGTAGATTCCAGGTCCGAGCTTAAACTTTGTGCTATTTTTGTCCCAGTTTTGAAAAGGTATAGACATTACTTATCGGCTCAGGCAGTGTCTCCAAAAAGTCCGCAGGTGATTCAGTCGGATCTTCCATTGGGAGTAGCAACCGTGTGCACTTACTTTCTTTGCATAAGTATTTTATCGAAAACTGCATAAACTCCAATGTTACCATCGAATCCTTGAATCCGTTTTTAGTTTTAAATTTGCTTGTACAACGTTGGCAGGGATACTCTTCCTGAAGGGGTCTTGCTCAATTTTCTTAGGGGGATCTGGCTTGCATATAAGCCTTTGTGTCTTCCCGAGAGTAACTCTTTCCACAATTTTCCCAGGTGGACTTCTCTCCCTCATGTTTTCCTTGATATGTTCAGGTTGTACTTTCGCGTACAGAGTTTCCCACAAAATTCACATACGAAGCTTTCCATTTTCGAATTGGTTAATTATATACATATATCCTTTCACGTCTTGTTATCTATGATCAGTTTATATGAACTTTCAGAGCTCCAAAAAACCGACCGCTCACGACGAAGGAACAAGTCAAACTGACTCGATATCAAATTTTTCACTGTTTATATATACTTTTCAATACCAATACCTCCGGTACCCCCTGTACCTCCAGTATCCCCTGTACCCCCAGTACCCCATGTACTCCCGGTACCCCCAGTACCCCCTGTACGCCATGTACTCCCAGTACCCCGTGCACCCCCAGTACCCCCTGTATATACCCCGTGTACCCCCAGTACCCCCTGTACTCCCGGTACCCTCAGTACTCCCGGTACCCCCTGTACTCCCAGTACACCCAGTACCACCTGTACCTCCCTGTACTCCCAGGGAGTACTGGGAGTACTGGGGATACAGGAGAAACCGGGGGTACCGGAGGTACTAGGGGTACAGGGGGTACTGGTAGTGTAGGGTATGAAGAACCTAGAAGGGTGCCAAAATAAAACAAAGCAAACCAACGAAATGGACTAGAACTTTAGTCCAAAAAATCTTGACTCCAGTCAGGTGCGAAAAACGGAGCCTATACTACTCTTGTCACTATTGTAGTTCAATTTTAATTTTTATGCCACTGAATTATCATTACTACGAGCTTTCGAATGCGGTGCAAGGTGCATTGTGCCGCTGTCACGATGCAAATCTTCCCCCTTGCAAATCCTCCCCCCCCCCCCGGAAGTTTTGCACCGGGGCAAATCCTTCCCCCGAAAGTTTTGCACCGGTGAAATTCTTCCCCCCGGAAGTTTTGCACCGGTGCAATTCTTCCCCCCGGAAGTTTTGCACCGGTGCAATTCTTCCCCCCGGCCGTTTTGCACCGGTGCAAAACTTCCACCGGGGGAAGATTTGCACCAACTTTCATAGCAACCGTCAAAGTAGCAACACATGATCCAAAAGTCTTGGGTGCTATTTAAGAACATATGTACCAAAACAAATCTTCGTTTTTTTCGTCAGTTACTTGTTTAATAGATGAAATAATAGTTGAATCGATGTCATTCGTCGTCAAACCTGTCGTTTTAACTGTTTTTAGAGTTGTGCCCGGGCCTTGAATCGGGCCTTCGGGCCCGGGCCGGCCTTGGCCCGGATTTTCGAAGAGCAGGCCCGGCCCGGCCCGGCATGTCGTCTAGGCCCGGCCAGAGCCGGGCCTCCGGGCCTTGAGTCGGGCCTCCGGGTCCGGGCCTGACACCGGGCCACAGGGCCTACCGTGCCTTCCATCAAGCCTCCGGGCCCGGGCCTGACACCGGGCCTCCGGGCCTTGACTCGGGCCTACAGGGCCTTATATCTGGCCTCCGGGCCCGGGCCTGACACCGGGGGCCTATTTCATATATGTACATTACATTTGTTACATTGTAACTACAATGTAACAATGTAGTTGAAATTCGGTTTCATATACATTTTTACAATGTAATGTAGTTACATTGTATTTTATACATTACAATGTAAGTTACACTACAATGTAGTAGTTCTCATAGTGTTTTGAACAGGCAGAAAATGTAACTACATTGTAGTTACATTATCTTAGTTTCATAAAAGTATCTTAGGTATTTTACATTACATTTCCAGGCAAAATGTAACTACATTTTTGACTGTAGTCAAGACCACGATAAAGTGGTGTTTTTCTCGTTAAAATCTTTAATAAAAGAACTTTTTAAACCATGAATGAACTTTACGATTGTAAAGAAGACATTAGAAAGTTTTACAATAAGCAAAATGACACTTTATTAGAAAATCTGTTTCTAAAAATTAGTGAAATTTTCAAAAATTTAGATTTAATTATTTATTTACGTATTTATTTATTTTATTTACGTAATGTAGCTATGCATTCTTTGTTGTACGTACTAACATCCAGAGATGAAACCGGGTCACCGGGTCAGTTCGGGTCACTATATGGACCGGGTCACCGGGTCACCGGGTCAGGAGCTCTGACCCGGTCTTGACCCGGTATTTTTGATTGGAGGAATTTTTTTGCCGTTATAGGATATTTTTCAAAGTTTTACCAATTTTTGCAAACTGAAAACTTCAACAATTGCTCAAAAGCTTGCAATAGAAATATTCTTAACTTAATCGTGTAGTTTTCTAAATGCTTGTCCCTGTAGTAGTGTCCTCATAATATATGTAATAATGTCCTGTCAAGCTTAGATCTAGGTTTGAAACTACAATGATTGTTTTGAATCTTAACTAAAAATGAAAACTATTACATTGGCCCTGAGAGTCTGAAAATCTGAAATCTTTATTTTAAAATTTAAAATTCTCCATGCTCCGTCTAACGTGAGTTATTGCTGCTATCCTATTTTTGGAGGGAGAGGGTAAGACTGTGGGTTTCAAATCTCGGTAAGAAGGAAAATCTCAGCAAAACAAGGTTTACAGATTCTAAGTTTTACTTTGCATTTTTTGCAATTGTTATGGCTTACTACATATCTTCAGGAACCAATTGTGATTGATTTTATTACATGTTCTCTGAATCCCAGTCATATTTTACTTAAATATATAATGATAAAACAGAAAAGCGCAAGTTTTAAACCCTATGATTAGAATTAGATGATGTTATGACTTTGGCAAACTATTTTGTTTCAATTTGTTTGATTCAAAAAGCTATGTAGTTTACTTCACATTATTGAGTGCAAAATCGTGCTAATCGTTTTGATTTTTTCCGGCTTACTCACAATAGTCACTTTCCAATTCTACTACTTTAAGGAAAGCAAAACTTTTGCCAGACTTGATATTTTAGTCGTCAAAAATGTCCAAAATGGTAAACAACACTCACCGCACCCCAATAAAGCATTTTTAATTTTTGCAAGCTTAAACCTGAATTTTCAAAATACCGGGTCACCGGGTCACCGGGTCACCGGGTCAGGGTTCGACCGGGTCACCGGGTCACCGGGTCAGTAAATAGTGACCCGGTTTCATCTCTGCTAACATCTATATAATTTTTAATTAAAAATGTGAAGCTGTTGGAAATAATACATTACGTAGTGAACAATAAAATGTATTTCAATGTAACTACAATGTAATGTAATTACTATGTAATTACATTGTAGCTCCAATGTAGTTACATTGTAGCAAACAAATGAAAAACGTGATAAACTTACGTCAAAATGGATTTCCTAAATGTAATGTAGTTACATTACATTGTAAAAGTTACATTTGTTTTATGAAACCCAAAAATGTAGCAAATGTAATGTAGTTACATTTTAATATAGGAAATGTAATGTAACTAATGTAGTTTTACGAAATAAGCCCGGGGTCTCCGGGCCTACCGGGCCTGCCGGGCATTATATCGGGCCTCCGGGCCTACCGGGCCTTATGTGGGGCCTCCGGGCCCGGGCCTGACACCGGGCCTCCGAGCCTACCGGGCCTGCCGGGCCTTGAATCGGGCCTTCGGGCCCGGCCTGGCCCGGCCCGGTGATGTTAGTAGGCCCGGGCCCGGGCCCGGCCCGGAAAATTTCTTAACGGCACAACTCTAACTGTTTTAATTCATAAATTTTAATTGTAATAAAACTTAGGTCAAATTGCGTTGAACCATAAATTCCTCAAATTCATCCAATACAATGGATCGAAATAATTAAAATCTTGCATTTGAATATTACCCCCTTTACCACTTACGTATTTCAATGAAGTTCAATTAAAGTACAAAAGGAGCTAAAGATCAATTGGGGACACTTCTATACATAACACATAACGGATCAATTGAACTTTATCCCCCCCCCCTAAAGACCCAATTGAACTTTATCCCCCCCCCCAAAATTAGAAGGTGTCCAGAAATTTAAGTTAAAGGTTTCTGCATGCTATACTGACATTAAAACTTCAGCGGGAATATGCTACATTACGTCATGGCATTAAAAAACTGAAAATCCAGAAACTTAAAAAACTTAGTATTTATAAAATTTTTTAGGTTTTATGCATTTTTAGCTGTTCCTAATCTTACTAATGTAATCGTTCCTAATCTAATCTTAAATAGATATTAACTATCTTAAATATTTAGTGAAAATAGTTAATCAAAGCTTACATTCATTTTTCCATACAGCTTTTTGTTAGCTCAGTATATACAAGCTTTCATGCAATGTTTACAACTTTAGCTTAAACAAAGCTAATGAAAAGCTGGATTGTAAAACGAACTTCAAATCTGCTCAGAACAGAATCTATGAAAGCACCGTGAATCAATTATTTTAACAAAGTCGATAAGCAAAAACAATTTTTGTTGACGTTGTGCTTCCAGTTTAAGTGTCTAAAAATTTTAAACATTTAAGTTATGTCCATTTACCATGAAACCTTCTTTAAACCAGCAGCAAACGACAATATAAACTTAATTTGAAACGCGCAAACACGTCAATGAATGTTATTAATACAAAGTGCCCCCAACTGAACTTTATCCCCCCCAAAAGGGTTGGGGGGGGATAAAGTTCAATTGATCCCACATAACATTCATAGACGTGTTCGCTTTTATCAAATAAAGTTGTTGAAGGTTTCTCGGTTTTAAAAATGAAAAATAACAATGTTGAAGTGTTTTGAAATTTACGCTGGTAGATCAACTTAACAAAAAATTTTGATCATCCATTTTGTTGAATGAATTCTACGTGCTTTCAAAGAAGCTGGCTGTAATATTGTAAGGCAAGCTACATTTGTATGCTTAGCATGAAAGCATATATATATATATATATATATACTGAGCTAACGAAAGCGCTACAGAAAAATTATTCTCAGGTTCGTATTCAACGTTATGGAAAACTTTTTGGATCCCGTTTGTCAAACCATAAAAACAAAACATTTAATTTTTTACATCTTTGAAGTGGACTCTTAAAATGACGATTTTTAGTTTTAAGAAATTTTTTGAAAAAATCGCTAAAATTTACTGAAGAATGTTAAATTTTTAGTAATTAATAATCGCTGAGGGGGCAACCCATTTTCCCTTCTGGACGAGAGGGTCTACCCGTTTTTGTCAATCTGGGGAGAGTAATGCATCCTCCTTCCCCCCACGTTATCCTACGCACATAAATGAAAATTCGCAAACATCGTGAAAAATGAAGCTTTAATTAATGAATTTACTACCAAACTATACAAAGCACAGGCCGGTCAGTTTTAATCAATTAATTTTATTATTTGAAAACCTGCGAACGGTGATGTTTTATGATGCTCAAGAGTGCATAATACATACATAAGACAGGGTTTTTTTGGTTTTCGGATTTGCGTCAACCTTGCGTCCCGCTAAGTTTAAGTTGCGTCCGGTTCTGGGGGGCGGAGTCCCCCATATGTTGAAGAATTTTTGCAATTCCAGAATAATCCGTAATGGAAATGTTTAATAAGATTTTATTTGGCACCTGTTGCATCTAACGCAATACATTGAATAATTTTCAATATTATTGACACACATTAATCCGATCTTTCAATGTTATAGATAAACTAATTACGGTATTAAAAATTAATGAAATAGTTATTAAATTAATATTACTGTGAAAGATCAGCGGGAGGTCGGGGGGTTGGCGGAGCCACCCAGAAGTTGGAGATTTTTTCAATTAGAAATAAATGCGTAACGGAAATGCTTAAAAGAATTAATTTGGTATCTCTTACATCCAGCTAGCATCTACCGCTAGTTCATTGTTTGCCTAAATACCAACTGTAAAATTTAGTATTTTGAATAAAGTCAGTATCAACAAACAACAGCGTGTATGCGTGGTGTAGCATTATTCTTCAAAAATGTGTTAAAAACTCAAATGTTCACGATTATGCACATTGTAATGCTTTACTTATTATTGATGTGAAATTTACGAGTTCAAAAAGATCTAAGGATACAGGTAACATTGAGACATGATCTTGCACCTTGGCATTCCATGACAAAGTGGTAAACACCCGGGGTCTGGGGCGGAGCCTTTTTTGCCAGAGCAAAAGAAATTTTTGGAAAAAAACGAAAAAATTGGTACTGGAAAGTGGAAACAAAGTCTTTACTCTTTTTCTCACGAAATAGTGTTGCGTCTAGCTTGCGTCCCGTTAAAATTTCGTTGCGTCCGGATAATAAACTTTGCGTCCAGACGCACATCTGGGGGCAGTTTCATAAAACTTCTCGAGCTGCGGAATCCGCAACTTGAGGCCTCGAGTACTCGCGACTTGAGATCTCAAGTGTTGCATAAAATTTCTCAAGTTCTCAAGTTGTGAGTTCTCCAGTTGCAAGTTCTCGAGTTCTCAGGTTGCGGAAACGTTTCCACTGTAAAGTCTAGCGTGTGTTTCATAAAAGTTCTCGAGTTCTCGAGTTGCAAGTCTCGAGTAGCCTGCAAGTTCTCTGGTCAAAATTGATATATGCAATTCATATTCTAATGTATATATTATAAGCGTGACACATCCTCTGCACGCTAACGGCTGACCCCCCCCCCGGCAAATTGGTACCCAGTCGAAACGGGGGTGCGCTCACTCGCTCTAGCTTGTGTGTTAAAGCGCGAAAACACGAGCGGTACGTGCGTGAGTATTGTGTCTGTTTCGAGCTTTAGAACACAAGCATGTAGCGCACAAATTTCTTTGAAGTGATGGTAAGTGGTGTGGTAAGTGGTTTCTTACCATACCAGTTGAAAAATCCATCTCCATGTCTATTGCCCTCAAATAGGAAAGTTCGTTTAAAGAAGCATAATCACGTAGATAAAACAACTCATTTTTCGATTAAGCTGCATTTTACTATTTCGAAACTACAAGCCACAGCTTATCTAAAGACTCGGCTGCAATTATTATTGTTGATAATAAAGAAATTGCACCGGTGCAAATCTTCCGGGGAAGATTTGCACGGGGGGGGGAGGTTTGCGCTGCGACACCGCCACGCGATGGGTTGATTTGAATCGAGATTTAAAAATTTTTTATTGAATTCTCTGCTCATGTCAAGATAAAAGATGACACGTGAGCAGGGTTTTTTGCGTCCAGAAGTGCGTCTGGACGCAAAGTTTCTTATCTTGACGCAACGAAATTTTAACGGGACGCAAGCTAGACGCAACATTATTTCGGGAGAAAATTCACTTTTGTAAGAGTGAAAACTTTAAATGTTTCCAGTACCAATTTTTCCACATTTTCCAAAAATTTTCTCGGTTTCTGAGGGGCTCCGCCCCCCAGACTCCCTGGTGTTTTCCAGTATGCCATCGAATGCCAACGCTTTGTAATGTGTCAGTACTTGTTGAGTTATTAGTTGAGTTATCAACCTGTATCGATACATAATAGGTCAAAGCCCATAATTAATAAAATTTGTAGCCGTAGCCGAATGTCCAAACTTTTGGGATCATGTAATGTAATGAGGTTCATACAATTGCATTAGTACAGTTTTTAAAGTCTAAATTTTGTTCTTGACTGGATTTTCAAAACATTTTCAGCTTCCGGGGGTTAATTCCTTAATTACCAAGTCAACCAAATTTGTAGAGTATCCAATTTTTGGTTTGGTTCATTTAAACCATTCAACTTGCGAAGTCATCGAAAAACGTTTGTCCTGAAGAAATTCAGACATTAAAGAGTTAATCAATCGTATTCGTAACCAACGTTAATATTTCACTGTTTTTGCCTTTGATTAATACTGCACTACGCATCGCATACACGCTCTTTGTTTATTGATACTGACTTCTCAAAATGAAAACAACTCAAAATTCTATAATTTACAAATGTAATTTACACAAAAATGCATTAGATATTTTAGTTAAATGTAACTGATGACAAATTAATCTTTTTAATAATTTTCATTACAGATTTATCCGTAATTTCAAAAAATTTCTCCAACTTCTGGGGGGCATTAAAGTTAGTTAGATACTATTAGATACTATTAGATACTATTAGATACTATTAGTTAGATAACTACAGTTAGGGTTGTGCCGTTAAGAAAATTCTCGGGCCGGGCTCGGGCTCGGGCCAACCAACCTCCTCGGGCCGGGCTTCGGGCCGGGCTGGCCCGGCCCGAGCCCGGCCCGAAGCCCGAGGCCCGCTTCACGGCCCGAGCCCGAAGCCCGATTCACGGCCCGAGCGGCCCGAGGAGCCCGAGCGGCCCGAAGAGCCCGAACGGCCCGAGTGGCCCGAGTGCGGCCCGAGCAGCCCAAGCGGCCCAAATATAGCCCGACAGGTGCGGAGAGGCCCAAAAATGGCTCAAATCACATCCAGTTTGCCGAGCAATTTTATTACCTATTACGCATCGGTAAACACAAAATGAAATTTCATGGTTTGATTAGCTGTAACAACTTCAGTGCAACATTAGCTATTGTTAGAAGCTTTCATTTCATAATTTTCAGATAATGCTCTGAGCATTAATTTGTGACCACATACTGGAGCTATAAAGTTTATATATCTTGTAAATTGTAAGTAAGATTTTCGGTTAAGTATTGAATCATCCAAAAAAAGAATAAAAATAAATCATCACACAGCTTATATGTAGCAAATTTAAACACATAATTGACCACTGACTAAAAAGTGGGAAGTTGGCAAAGCTTTACTTGTTAGCTTCCTTGTACCAGACCAGGGTTTGTCTGCCCGTAGCAGAGTACTGAAATAGTTACTTCTGAAGACAATTTACCGCTAACTAATCCATAACTTTTTGCAGAATGCAGGTAGAGAAAACCTGTATAAAGTTTAGCATTTCGCAATCTGCTTGCTAATTTGGATAGTAGAATTATGTTCTAAACTTGTGTATATATAGTTTGCATCAAATGCATCAATTCAGATATGTATGTATGTATGTATGTTATGTATGGGTATTGCGTGTATAAGCACCGAAGAAGACAACAGTGTGTGAACAAAGGAAGCCACGCCACAAGTCACAACGAAAAAATCAATACTTTTCAGTAATGACAAACTACTCAAATAGCCCGGAAAGCCCGATAGGCCCGAGCGGCCCGAGTGGCCCGAGCGGCCCGAACGGCCCGAGTGGCCCGAGTGGCCCGAGCGGCCCGAGTCGGGCCGGGCTCAACAGAGAACTCGGGCCGGGCCGTCTCATTAAAAACTCGGGCCGGGCCGGTATCGGGCCGGCCCGAGCCCGAAGCCCGCTTCACGGCCCTGGCACAACCCTAACTACAGTACTTAGTACGGTAGTTATTTTTCTTATTTCAATTTTCACAGAAAAAAAACCGAAAATTCTAAATGAAAGTTCATTGGTTGATCAGCTTTTTTAATACTAGTTTGCCAAAACGAGAAGCTGGAACTAAAATTAATGGTCTACAGTACACTACAACAACCGAAAACTAAATTTGTGGTGGAATCGGACTTTTAAAATCTCAAAAATAAACAAACACGCATATTGGACGTCATTCAAGATGATATTAAGCAGGGATTTCAACAATGTCAAACGCTTGATATCCAAATGTAAAAAATGCTAAATGTGCAAATGAAGTTTCTATTTTTCAGAACTCAAAGTAACTATGGAATGTTGGGTGTCATCCATTATATATAAGTTAAATTAAAACAATTTTAATATTGTAAAATTTATACGTGAATGGGAAGCAATTCACTAAAAGTTACTATTTGTTTTAGCCTCAAGATGCTGAGAAAACTCCTCTCAACAATAATAATCGAGGTTCGGCTCATAAAAAAGACAAAGCCATAAAGTACGGAGCAGCCGATCGTATTACCTCCATGGCTCTTCTAAGTCCTCGAAAGACTCACCTCCCAAAATGTGATTGCGACGTCGAGTTAGGAGGCAAACAAGGCTATACCGTTCGTCCTATACGCTACCCCAAAAGGCGGAAGGAATCATTTAAGCCTAGCAGTATTGATAAGTATTCCCGTGTATTTTTCCCATTAACATTTATGTCTTTTCACCTCATATATTGGACGCTGTACCTCAATGCAGCAGAATTGTTGTAATGTGGCTCCTCTAACGTAACTATACTGTGTATTATGCTGACCGTCCCTTGAATAATCGTAGTAAATTCTCATGATAGAAAGAATCATTAATGATAAAAGTATCCCATCCGGCAAGGTCTCTGTTATCTGAGCAAAAACTATGCTCTGTTCGCTAACGGCTGACCCCAGTGACCGCGTCGCAAATCCCTACCTGGTCGAAACGGGGGTACGCTCACTCGCACGCAGGCAGTAGTGTGTGCACGAATTTCGTAGCTGCTTCGAGTTTCGAGCTAGGTGCGAACTTCTTTGAAGGGATGATTTGCGGGGGAGGTCTAGCGAACAGAGCAGTGTTTGCTTTGATAAAAGAGAGCTTGCCTAGTGGAATGCTCTGATCATTATGTACTCTTGATAATAGTTACAAATGTTTGATCCTATGTACGTCTACATGAATTTAAGTTAAAATACGCAAATGTTGACTGCTGAATGGTTAACCAGAAAATCAACGAAACATACATTTTTGATTTCTCAGAATTCAAGTTAATGCAATCAAGAGTGTATAATAGCAAGAGTACATAATAACTAAGAGTGTGACAAGCGTCACACTCTTAGTTATTAGGCTTGGGACATCATCTGCACAATAACGGCCTACCCCCTACACAAATTAGACCCCAGTGACCCCTCCCACAAATGAGTACCTAGTACACATTTGTGTACCATCACTCGCTTGTATGTTTATGTGTTGAAGCTCGAAAGTGGCCAGCTGTTGATAGAACGTTTTTGGCTTCAACACATAAACATACAAGCGAGTGATGGTACACAAATGTGTACTAGGTACTCATTTGTGGGAGGGGTCACTGGGGTCTAATTTGTGTAGGGGGTAGGCCGTTATTGTGCAGATGATGTCCCCAGCCTAATAACTAAGAGTGTGACGCTTGTCACACTCTTAGTTATTATGTACTCTTGATAATAGTAAGAGTGAGACACTCTTACACTAGCATGAACAAACCATGCTAGGTATGCCCGGAAACCCCCCCCCCCCCGAACATCCGAGGGCGGGCTCCCACTTTGCCCTATCTACACGCTTTCATATAAGCGTGTGTCTGCTCGCTGATTGGCCCATTAGCCTAAGATTTACTGTAAGTAATTTATTAGTTACGTATTTGAATTAATTAATTATAACTAAAATTAGCTCAAAGCAATTAAAAAAACTAATTCGACAACTTTGTAGAATTTCTCCTGCTCTTTATAATGGTATAAAAATTGCTTCATAATAAAAAAGTTCGAAGGAATGTAGTGTGCAACAATTTTTATATCATTAGAAAGAGCAGGAAAAATGCTACAAAGTTGTCGAATTAGTTTTTTAATTGCATTAACCTAATTAAAGTTATAATTAATTAATAAAAATAAGTAATAAATTACCTACAGTAAGTCTTAGGCTAATGGGCCAATGAGCGAGCAGACACACGCTTATACGAAAGCGTGTAGATAGTGCAAAGTGGGACCCCCCCGGAGTTCCGGGGGGAGGTGGGTCCCGAGTTAACGCACCGAGCATACCTAGCATGATTTGTTAATGCTAGTGTAAGAGTGTCATACTCTTATCTATTATACACTCTTGATGCAATAATGGAACCAGCGTTGCAGTAAAAACAGAAGTGACAACTGCAAACACATGGGAAAACTTATTTTTCATAAATTTTCATAAACAGATTTCTTCGGCACTTCTGTAAACTCTCGGTGATTCTTCTGTATACCCACACCTGTCTAAAATTCCAAAACTTAACCGATTGAGCTCAAATTTGGAATGGGTTTTAACACAACTCTGATCTGTAACAAAAATTTAAAATTTTTAAAAATAAAAATTTGTTTAGTAATGTGTTAAAATATATACAGCCATACCAAATTTTAGCTCAATCGGTTAAATTTTAGACGACACAGGTGTGCGTATACGGAAGAATCACCAAGCTCTCTGATAGCTCTTTGCAGAGATTGCCTATCTTTTTTGCAAGTTATGTAAAATAAGAACCTTTTATTTATATCTAGTTTTCTGATACATTTTCTGCATTCGCAAATGAATAACGTATCGATAATTGGCTAAGTTCGCAGTTGCATTTAGTTTTCAACAGAAAAATATAATACAAATAATTCTTGTAAGCTGTTTTACCGCTTTTAAGATACGAACTTCCGCCACGCAACATGTCTACAATTTATATGCAATAGCTGAGCTGTCCTCAAGATGGCAAGCTTTTGCAGAAGATATATATGTATTGCTTGTTGTGAAGTTTTCTCTTACAATTCCAATGAAATGCATTCCTAGTATATTCTCAAAACAAAAAATTTTATATAAACAGCAATGCAATATTAGATTAGACACTGTTCGTCCAACTGCAACTGCAAAGAAAATAGACCGTTTAATTGCCATGAAACCGACAATTTTCCGTGTAATTGCAATTAGACTGAAAATATTGTTAAACTGTCACATTAACATTACTGACTTGACTATAAATTAGATTCAAAGAATGAGTTGGAAGGTTGAAAAATTTTAAAAATTTAATTACAAAACTGAACTGCGAAATCTTCCCCCACCAGGAAAAATGTGACTGGTGATATTTTTCCGGAGGGAAATTCCCAGAGGAAGTAAGACCGTAAAGGAAACAGAGGTTTTTAGAAACGCAATCATTATCAATGTCTTTATAACCGTAATCGAGAGCCGTGGCAAAATTCAGAACAGGTCCGACCATTAGCATTGCTACAATACGTACTGTATTTTACAATCTTTAACAAATTGCCGTACATAGTCAAAAAGTTCACAATGAGTCAACGTAAATTGTTTGCGATGCCAGAGATCAAAAACTTCAAATTTAGGAACATCTTCAAGAACCGTTTTGTTCACTACGATAACAAGTGGCCAACCAGATCGCTTAGCATCCACTAATCGTCGTCCAACCGTAATCCAGACTCGGTCATCGAGCATAACTCGATTCTCAAAAGATGGCAACTGAGAAAACGAATTCGATAAGTCCTGAGCAAGAGGAGCAGCCCGCGCCTCCTCCCGACTACCCCGCTTAGGACCAATAACACAGACTAAATAGGGTGCAATCAGTGGATGCCACCGCATGATATCACAAGAATCTGCTGCAATGCTAGAAGCAGGAGGATAAGCAAACCATTCAATTAAGGCGGTCAAAAGACGAGTCACTCCGATACCAAAGCAGCCCATCTGAATGTATTTTTCATCTTTAGTATGAAGTTTGAATGGTTGCGAATATCGACTGCCCAACAAGAAGGCGTGGGCCAATTCCAAGGTTCGATGCCGCCCCCAAACACCCTCGTCGCTGGAGTCCTCACAGCCACCTCGACCGCAGTTAGGACAGCGGGAAGGACCGCTCAAAGCGGAGAAATCCTGGAAATAAAGAAACGACATAAGAGCAATTGTGTTGATGGATTATCTGTGTACGTATACAGCAACAGCTAGGTAAGCATGTAAGGCCACATTTACACAGTAAAGAAGTTAAACGCGATTAAATTAAGACAGCAATGTGACAGCAGGCAGACTCTCTGTTATCAGCTCGAGAACCCTGCTCTGCACGCTAACGCCTCAACCCCGCCCCCTCAACATTCGCGTACCTTCCTCCGCAGTCAAACTCTACTGGATTTGATCCCCCACAAAACAGACCCTAGCAGACTTGACTCCCCCACAAATCAGATCCCTGGCTTTTTCCTACAGGGGGGGCAAGCACCCCCTCCAGACTGTCCCAGGGTCGGTCGCCCTCCTGGATTGGGGCCGCCCTTCCCACACCAGAAATCTGAAGTGCCCGGAAAAATAATAGGGTTTTGAGGGTAAATTTTGAAAATTTACGGCTTCGCTGTATTTTTAGGCATTTTAAGCAGTGTTTAGCTATTTTAAACTTAAAGTTAGGTTAAAAACAGTTAATTTTTAGCTCAGCAGCAAAAAACTATTTATTAAGCATTTTTGAAAAATTTTTCTTCCCTCCCCCAGAAGTCCGTGCCCCCCATACCTGGGGGGAGCGCCCCCCCGATTTCCCCCAGAAATTTTTGCCTAGAAAAAAGCAAGTGACCCATAGTGTTTTAGAACGGCTGGGTGGAACCGGACAGCGGCCGGCCGACAAAGAACGTCGCCAAAAAATTCTTGGCAATCTGAACTAGAAAACTGAAAAATATTCAGCCTGCCCTGCCCAGCCGTCCTAAACACTAGCGACCCCTCACAAATCAGTACTTATTGAATTCCACTGTGGTCATATTTCTGTCTGGCTTTTTCCTACAGGGGGGAGGGGCGGGGCCCCTCCAGAAATTCGTTCCCTCCCAGACTTGGGTAGCCCCCAGAATCGCCCCCCCCAGGATTCGGGCATTTTTAGCTATTTTAAGCTTAAATTTAAGTTAAAAATAGTCAATTTTTTTTAGCTCAGCAGCAAAAGATAGCTATTTTTAGACATTTTTCTAAACATTTTTCTCCCCCCCCCCAGAAATCCGAGCCCCCCCACAGAAATTTGTGCCTAGGAAAAAGCCAGTCTGTGGGGGTTTGACTAGGTCTGATTTGTGGAGGAGGGTCACTAGGTACGCGTTTGCTCAGACCAAGGTTCTCGAGCAGACAACAGAGAGCCTTGTCGCACTCTTATCATTACCTATTTTTGATATTACCAAGAGTACATAATGATATATTATGTACTATATTACTTACTATATATACTGATATATTATGTACTCTTGATATTACAAACTAACAGCATTCGTAACACGCAAAGCAAAATCTGCAGGACCTACGCAGAGGTAGGCGTTGTCATATAACCAACGTAAGACGCAAGGCGCACCAACAAAAAACCAACACTGATTTATTTATATACTTATTCTCCACATCGTGTAAAGCTATGCATTTTCAATACAGACAGAGTGTGCATTGTGCAATATACGCAAACGTGTTCGATACATGCAAACGAATGTAAAACAAGCCACCTAATTTACTGAAAAACGACGAAAACGTTAACAGTTCAACGTCAGGCGTTAACGAAAGACTATGACTAAGTCTAATCAAAAATGTCTATCGCAACAATTTTGGAACCATTTTACTAAAGCTTTCAACCGCACCCCGCTTTTGGGAATTCCAACGAATTACAAAAACAATGTTGCAAAGCTAAACAAAACGATAGAGCTTTTCCGTACTCACCGGTTCACTATAGGTATCCGTGCACGTGTACTGCTTAACGGTGTTATCAGAGCCAGGATTATTGGAGGACTGAATGGCCAACAACTCATCACTAATGCCAGCAGAACAACTCGCGCAGTACCAAACATAGTCCTGACCAGCTGAACAAGGTAAATGGTATTCATGAGAAAACGAACCACCAATGCTACCAGAACTAGCCAAAACTTTCATGACGGGTAAGCTCAAACTAAAACAATACCCTTTCTACTTAAACACAGACGTTTTCGAAACTGACACTAGTTGAGAGAATAAATATAATTACAAAAATTGTAACATGGCTGCGGAAGGCAGACGTTAAAAATATGGTTAGAAATTTAGGTTTTTCATCATTGTTTCTAGTTTTCAAAATTGTGGCTTAAATAACAAATTTAATCAACAAGAAAGATAATCGATAAAATAGCCGCTTATTCACGGATCCACAGGGGATACAAGGGAAGCAATAAAATATCAGATACAAAGGAAGCAATAAAATATCAAAGTCCAAAACGTGAATACCCAAACAACGTTCACCCTTCTTCCACTACCGCGTTCGGGTTCTCACACCCTTCGTCAGGTGGATCCTGCCCCTGTCCTCAGAACCTGGTATAATTCCCTGTCGCATTTACGGGCCCGGGCAATTTACGGGAACTTTGGCCCCGTCCCACAATCGAAGGAACAACACCTTAACAGGCAAGACAGGGTCTTGCTAAGCCAGTTGTGTAGTGGGAAATCCTGGATTCTTGCTTCGTGCAGACACACCGTTGACCCTAACCGACTCCCTTCCCCTAATTGCAGTTTCTGCCAGCTGGGACAGTAAGAAACTGTAGAACACCTACTACTGTCCTGCCCAGACCTCACCACTGTCAGGCATATAGAGCTTGAGCCAAATCCGGAAATATCCTGCCTTCGCGATGATCCGGAGGCTGTTCTTCGCTTCTTAGGTAATAGTCGGCTCCTTGGGGCCCGCCGAGCATAGGATGTGGTATCCTGATCGACCACCCACGACGACGATCCTGTCCCTCCTGCGCTGCAAGATTTCAGGAAATGGGAAGGTTGGGGACAAAGGTATTGATTGGGAGGCTGGGAGGGACCGCGATGTAGATGTCCGGCAAGCTTCACGTACCCCAGGACGATTTGAGGCAAAGTTCTGATCAGGTGGCCAGGACATTGGGGCGGGACTGTAACACAAATGTTTGGGGGGCTGTAGGGAGCTCAGAACGGTCTTCGAAAGAATGGATGCTAGTAAACTGAGACCCGGGCACGGGGAGGGCGGCGACTTGTTGAAACGAAGAATATGTACCCAATTGATTACAAAAGGATAGTCAGTGAAAAGTTGGCTGATCCATTGTTTTTCTTTCTTCTTTCTGGAAGTTTCTTAAAAAACAAAGAATCAGCCACCTTTTCACTATCTGACTATCCTTTTGGAATCAATTGGGTACATATTCTTCGTTTCAACAAGTCCCCGCCCCCGGGTCTGAGTTTACTAGGATCCATTCTGTCAAAAAACGTTCTGAGCCCCCTACAGCCCCCAAACATTTGTGTCACAGTCCCGCCCCAATGTCCTCTGGCTTATTTTTAGGCC
Organism: Trissonchulus latispiculum; assembly: GCA_030248195.1. NCBI lineage: Eukaryota > Metazoa > Nematoda > Enoplea > Enoplida > Ironidae > Trissonchulus > Trissonchulus latispiculum. The sequence goes on along the minus strand of JASAND010001857.1, from coordinate 21,861 downwards.
AAAATTTACGGGGGATGCGATATGGGGGCTCACAGTTTCCCCCGTCGATGGCGGCTCACCGAAAGTGGGGGGCATATTTTTGAAAAAATTTTGCAAATTTTTTAAGTTTTTTGTGTAAAAATTGCCAAAGATCGCTAAAAAGGACTAATTTTAGGTGTTTTTTACGCTAGAATAGCGAAACTTTTGCTAAAATTCCGGTGAAAACGGAAAAGTTTTTGAAAATTTAGGGAAAAATGGTGAAATCTGGCAATTTTTTGGTTATGGGGGGAGTCCAAACTTTATTGGGGGGGGGGCTTTTATGGGGGGAGGGGAACCTCGAATGGGGGAGGTTGCCGAGTGGGGGCCAACCGCCCACCCCCCCCCCCCCCACAGTAAAAATAAGCCAGGTCCTGCTCCCCCGGATCAGAACTTTGCCCTCAGATCGTCCCGGGGCGCGAGAAGCTTCCCGGACATCTACATCGCGGTCCCTCCCAGCCTCCCAATTAATAACCTTGTCCCCAACCCTGGGGTTTTTTACTGGGGGGGGGGCGGGTGAGGGGCGTCCCTTCACTTTTTGGGTTCCCCCCACTCGACCTCTCCGCCCCACTTTTTTTGGCTTACCTCCCACTCCCACTCAGCCTAAGGTGCCCAGAAAAATTGCCAAATAGTTGGGATTTTTGGTCAAAATTTGCAAAAATTTTCCGGCTTCGTCGGAAATTATTGGTTAAAAATCGTCTACTTTGGTGCCAAAACTTAATTTTTGAGCACTTTTAAGCTTAGTTATAGCGGTATATGTAGAAAACAAGCTTTTTATACTGTATTTTTGGCATTTTTAGCCCATGTTAGTTATCCCCCACTTTTGGACCTCCCCCACTAGTGAAATCTTGCAGCGCAGAAGGGACAGGATCCACCTGACGAAGGGTGTGAGAACCCGAAACTGGAAGTGGAAGAAAGGTGAACGTTGTTTTGGGTATTCACGTTTCGGACTTTGTTAAAAATTTAATCAATAAATTATATATATACACGCATATTCATTGGCATGTCAAAAATAGGTGCATAGTGATGGCTGGCAGTTGAAACAGTAACTGGGGTTATTCTAGCAATTCTTTTCTAGCCAATGGGGCATTGTCCCGTTTCCAAAACGTCCGAGGGGCAAAGAATTTTGGGGGGACGAGACGGTGAAAATTATTTTTGGAATAAAAGAAAAAGTAATTTTTGTAGAAACGAAATTAATAGGACGAGCTCGAAAAAAGGACTCGTGGCAGTCAACGACCGCCGACCACAGTCAATAGTGATATTCTGCAGCAATAAGATTAGCAAACACACCGGGAAAACAGTTCATCATAAGCGGTGCAGACTCGTTCATAAGAGCGACCCGCAGATATCAGATCAACATCAAATGTATAGAGATCCTTCATTAAAAACTGACGCGATCGTAACAGCCCAAATCGAGGATTTGCCTCATCACGAAATTTGGAGGTTATCTGATACAGATAAAGTGGAAGTTGACCAGACCTGACCTCACCGACAGCATGCCCCCAATGCGAAGCCACCAGACGAGTGATTACTTCCTCATGAGTAGGGCCAAGACAAAACTGATTTTCTTGCCGATCCTAAAAATAAAAGTATAACAACGGTTGCTTTTAAAAGGCAGCTGTGCAAGTCATTCCTACAAGTTAAGCATAGCTTGCTTAATGCTTAATCCTGGCAACAGATGGCTTCATCCCTAGCCAGCACTATGGTTACAGTCACGAACAAGTCCTCTCCACTGCAATCTATCGGCTGCCAAGTCGGACCTAATGGTGAAGTTAAGTATAGCATGGTTATTTTTTGTGTAAAACTGTGTATTTACACAGAAAAATAAATTTACACAGTGAAAAACTACACACCAAAATACACAGCCAAATTTTCGAAAATGTTTGCAAAAAGAGCTCTGAAAAAATAGTTTTCAAGCCTTTCATATTTAAAATAGCTCTAGCTTTTAGCTGGGGGCTACCGCCTCCAGGCCCCCGCCTCTTTCCAATCATTTACAATGGTTTTCTACATTGCGACATAATTAGGTGTTCTATTGTTTCTGCAAATATATACTTCTGCTTATCCAGTTGCATTATAATTTATTCACGTACAGAGTGCAAATATTCGTAAGATAGTATAGTATGGCTAGTACATACGATTCAATATCGTTTCTTGTACATCTTTTATCATAAAAAGCATGAGCCTGGGCTTATTCTAGTGGGGGGGGGGGTGGGGGCCCCCCATAAACACCCTTCCCCCCCAAAAAAGTGGGTGCCCCTTTTGGTACCAGTTTTTACCCTGACAAAATCGCTGAGAAGGCCAAATTTTCAAAAATTTTCCGGCTTCGCCAGAGATTTTTAGTCGATGCACTATTTTTGCACTAAAAACGAACTTTTTTGGCGATTACTATAAAAATAGCGCTATTTTTAGCATGGTTTTAGAAAAATTTTGAAAAATTTTTGCCCCCCCCCCAAGAATGACTCGCCCCCCGAGGGACCCCCCAAAGAGCCCCCCAAGAAAAATTCTCTAGAATAAGCCCAGTGAGCCACAAAAAATTGTTGCCGTCTAGTCTAGCACAATAAATATTCAAAACGAAAGCTAAAAGAATGCAACTTTTCAAAGTGTTATGCCGATAATTTAAAAAAATTTCTCAACTTCTGGGGGGCTTCACCCCCAGACCCCTCTCGGTTCTGTATATCTATTGTAGAATTGGTGTTTTCTGTCCATATTATGGAACCATCCCCAGCAGCAATTAAGGATTCGAACCTTTTAGTTCGTAACCAGCATGTTTGTGAAAAAATTATTCCAAAAAGTTGGAAAAATAAAGAAATCGTTTCAGTAGACGAAGTTTTTCAGAAAGTAGAATTTGTCCTATCCTAGTTTTGACATTTAATGGATTAAATCTGTTTAGTTTTCCATTGTGAATTTTATTACAATTTACACAATTTCCTAGGTGTCTGCAGGGCTCCGCCCCCGGACCCCTGACTGGGTTCTTCTGAGACGTTACACAGCGCAGTTGGCAGAACTATGGTTTGAATGATCCGAAAATAACAGTGTAGCAAGAAAATAACGTTTAAATTTATTTTATTTCATAATATATCTGAAAAACAACATTTTCAGATTTTACACAGCTTCAAACCAAAATACACACTGAAATTTAAATTTACACAAGATTTACACAGGTCCGATTTTGAAAAAACCCTGAAGTATAGTCAAGCGGAAAAAACCCATCCGCCATTGCGGGAAAAACAACCCACCCGCAGTGTGAGCAACTCGTACGAGCTACATAGCATTTTACAGGGGAGGGCTACAAAATTAACTAAAAGTTCGATGTTAAAAAAGCTAGCTAGTCTTTTGCCACATAATAGTATTATTAGGTTTGATGCAAAATCGTTTACAGTTTCAAAGAATTCCACGCAGCGTAGCGTCCTGTGGAGTTTTCGCAAGTTTCTTGTTGTAGGTCCAAAACTCGAGATCACAATGTATTATTACTGTGTAACCGGGCCAGCTTACGCTGGAAGGAAGAACCTTAACCCAGTCTGGTCTTTAGCTCCCGAGACAAAAACAAACAAAAAACAAAAAAGCAAGAAAATATAAATTACTCCCAATTACGAGCACTTCACATAGGTATATATACCAACAGTCGAGGTAAAGAACGAGCACTCTAGGCCGGCAGCTGAGTTAGGCACGCACCGAGGGCCCGCTTACAAATTCACCCCGGTAGGATTCAACCGGTTCCAAGCAGCAGGACACCACACCAGTAACCACAAACTAACTAACACAAACCGGTGCCGCTCACCTGCACAGCACTCTACCTTGCATCCACTACAGGCCCCTGACGGTACAGGAGCAGCACCTGCAGCAGTGAAATAACACAACTTTTAGCACATTGGCAAAGTTTGGGGTGATCGGAAAAAATGAAAAAAATGGAAAAAAAGGTTTTTCCGGACAAAAACCAACCCTACTATCCTGTCTCGGATACTTGGTCTGACGAATGCAAAGGCGTGTGCTGGACTTGTGGGTACGGATGTCTGCTCATATGGCCGATGAGTCAAAGAGTCCGGCATTCAACAACAACAACAACGATAACTTATATATACCTGCCTGTAGAGTGAACAATTCCGGAACTTCGAGTGACCAACGTCCACTCTGCTTCCATAAGTCAGCAGAAATAATACTTGGCAAAATTAACTGATGGGCACCAATCTGGTTCATGTGATCTTGAATAAGCTGACTAAGTCGGTGCAGCGCATTGACACAAACTGGTAACAGATCATAAAGTCCTAAAACACAATGATGTATATTATGATGTAAAAGAAAGCGCCACTGGTGTAAAAGTCATGCGCTGTTTAGACCATTTACAGACCTTCGAGGCAGATATGAGCAGCGTTCCATCTTAATACTGAAAGAAAACAAGCAAATCATAGGGGGGGGGCGAGAGGAACAACCCCCTATAATATGGGCGCAAAAGGCGCTGCGCGGCCCTTTGAGACTCGTTCCAGAACCGTGCCAGCACAATACTGAACGAAACTCGGCAAATTTGGTATCGTTGGAATCTATACACGACGAGTACAACACGTTGCAAAGAAGTTCAACAACAATTTTGAAAATTTTCGCTTCCGGACAAGTTAGGTCCGTTTGTTTTTTTCGGTTTAAGTCACGCTTGGAAAAATGGTGTTTGAAAGCAGAGGTGTTTGAAAGATGTGGACGTTTTCAGCCGGAAAGATTTATATTTTCTGAATGCCGATATGGTCCCATGTGCCCCGCGTTATATTTTTTCGCTGCCCGGCCCGGCATGCCACCTGTTCGGCCGGCCAAAAGTGGCTAACTGCGTTTTTGGCCAAAAAAGGTCAATTTTGTGTCACGGCTACACCGCTCTGCTCAGGGAACAAGCTAGAGAGACGCGGCTTGCTGCGAAAGAACCTTTGGGATGGGTAGCGTGTCATAATTCTCGTGTCGATTTTTTATTTAGGTCCTGGACCGTTCTGGCGGCTGGTCCAAGGTAGTCCGTCCAAATGGCCATTTCGAAAAATTTCGAAGTCCCAACTCCAACGAAAATAGTCAAAATAGGCCTAAATATGCTGTTTTGGGACATAGACTGGGACGCATATACGGGTTATCGGGGTCGCTGAACACGATGCACACAGTCGCAGCGCGTTGCGGTGCTGCTATCATGCTGCACTATTATGCAGGAACTATAGAACGCTGGCTGTAGACTTACTGTAAACGGTTAAATATATTAAATCAGGTGTGTAGATATGTAGCTTGGACGTGGCAAATTAATGTATTTACATTGACAGTATAGTTTGCATCTGGGTAGCGCTGCAGTAGAGTGCTGCTGAAGTACAGCATGGCCCTATAACTAGCTATAGATAAGTTGCAATCGTCTGAAATTTTGCATATAACTGTTGAAGAGCATTAGAAATCGTGCCGTATAAGTTTCCTTCATTGACAGTATAATTTGCATCTGGTTGCGCTGCAGTAGAGTGCCGAAAAGGTATAGCGCGGCGGGAAATAAAAACCCAAATTTTCGAATTTTCGCTGTACCTTTTTTATTAGGCTACAAATCGAAAATCTAACGATAACTACCATGAGGCCTTGGGAAGGGCTTCAAAATGAGCCATAAAACATCTCTCTAGCGCTTACCGTTAATGAGAAATTTCCGATGAAACAGATGGGAAAAGAAAACCCAATGCGGGAAAAGAAAACCCATATGCGGGAAAAGAAAACCCATTCTGAATTTTTTGCTAGACGGGTGCCAGAACTATTTTGACTGCACCATTCGAAAGAGCGGGTTGTTTTTAGTACGTCTGCATCGAAAAATATCAAAATTTGTACGAAAATGTAAGCTAAATTAATTTTTCAAAATTTTGTATGTTTAACACGTAAAGATAGGCAAATTTTGGAAAATTTTTATATTTGCTTATTTTCTGCAGTTTGAACATTCTGTCGTATAGAAAACAAGCTTTCATTGTATTTTCAGCCAAACTACACCATTTTAACGCAAAACAATAAGCAAATTTGGCTTGAAATTGCACCATGCCACAATCTGATCATCTGGGCTACACATAACGGAATGATGCCAGGTAAAGCCTCCACCAATTTAATCTGGAGGCTCTATTAAACAAATATAAGTGTTCATATGACCTTTGTTGCTAATGGTTTGAAAAATATTCCATTTTGAAAATTGGGTTTTCTTTTCCCGCATGTGGGTTTTCTTTTCCCGCCGAATGAAGGTAACCCCCAGGTCGCACTACAGGCACCAGAACCAAACAGCATATGCCGTCGTGAAGTTTAAGACATATCCTCTGTGAAACTGTAATCCGTTTTGGGCTAGGTATTTTCAGTAGTTCAGGGTGACACACCAAAGTTGACCCTGTCTGACGCCCATGTTGGGACCAAAAATTTCAAAATTTTAAAAGTCCCATAAAATTTGCTGAGAAGCACCGGAGACTACAAAAATACACCCCCTAGGGTAGTTTTGGACGCTCTTTAAGATAGGCTATCAAAATCTGATCTAGCTCATATGGCTGTCTCACACTGCTGATGGGTTTTCTTTTCCCGCATTTCTGAATGGGTTTTCTTTTCCCGCCGCGCTATACAGCACGGCCTACATAACTAGCTACAGACAAGTTGCAATCGTCTGAAATTTTGCATATAACTGCTGAAGAGCATTAGAAATCGTGGAGTATAAGTTTCCTTCAAAGGTAGTATAATTTTCATCTGGTTGCGCTGCAGCAGGGTATTGCTAAAGTACAGCACGGCCTATAACTTGCCACAGATAAGTTGCAATCGTCTGAAATTTTACATGTAACTGCAGAAGAGCACTGGAAATCGTGCCGTATAAGTTTCCTTCATTGGCAGTATAATTTGCATCTGGTTGCAATACAGTAGAGCCACGGTTTTTTGGGGAAAAGCACGGCTTTTTTGCGTAAAATACTGCGTATTTAGTCGAGCTTAAAAATACGCAGTCAAAAACAAAAATACGCACCAAAATACGCAGCCGAAAAATTCGGTAGCAAGAATTTCCAGAGTGCTCTAAATTAATTTCTTGAGACAATTCAACGTAGTTTGGGCTCTGGCTTCTTCTGGGGGGCTCCGCCCCCAGACCCCCCCCCACTTACCTCTTCGCTTCTACATTGATCCTTCCGCCTGCAGTTGCTTCTAAGCACATGTATAAATATATAATACATGCGTTGTTTTTGTTTCTATTTTGATTTGACATAGTTAACTAAAATCTTATCTGTTCTAAGACTCTATTTGTTCTATTCGTAAACTCTATTTGTCTAACCTAACTTTACTATTAAATTGCTCCAGGCAAAGAATTCAAAGTTTTAAGAGCAAATTTAATCAAAAATTTAAAATTTTCTTCAACTTGCCCGGCAAAATTGGCAAAAAAGTTTGCCCACTCAAATTTAAATTTGCCCAGCAGTTTGCCCACTGAAAAATTGGACCACAGAGGTAAAAGAAGTGAACATTTATATTACGGTTTTATTGCTAATTCTAAAAAATATATAATAATTTAAAAAACCTTTTTCTGGGGGGCTACCGCCCCCAGACCCCCCGCTGGGGTTCCTCTGTCACTACTAAATTGTAATTTGATTAACTTCACTTCACTTATTGTCTATTCCTAAATATGTCTCCTCGAAATGTTGCAAAATTTGTATTTATAAAAAAGTGCAACTGCAGAAAATCGAAACTACTATGACTCAAAACATGAGCAAAAAATATCAAAATTTGAAAAATTCATTCACAGCCCCCCCGGACCTCCTGCTGTTGTTATAATATATTTTAATACAGGGTATTTTTACAGGGGGGGCGGGGCTGAATCCGGACGCCCCCCCCCCCCCCGGAAAAAATCCCTAAAAAATACCCTGGGACATGCATGTGTACCCAGCTAAGCGAGAACCAAATGCACGCCCATTCAGTCATCCGAGACCCTGGTACTCGGATAGCGGTGCTCGCGTTATGCTTATATATAATATAAGCGCCTTATATTATATACGTATATATATAATTCGCGCCTAATAATTTAGAAGTTAACGTTCAATGTACTGTTTTTGGGCAAAAATGAAAAAATTTTCAAGTTCTGGGGGGCTCCGTCCCCCAGACCCCCCGTAGCGTTTTACCTTGGACCCCCCCCCTTTTCAAAATCGTGGGTGCGGGCCTGTCTAGACCCCCCCTTTTGGGATGACAAAATGGAAAATTTTTGCTATTTTTATGGCAAAAAAGCTATTGTTAAAAAATGTTCGCGCCCTCGGCGCGCTAATTTACTTTTTGCAAGGAATAAACATTCAATGTACCGCTTTTTGGCAGAAATGCAAAATTTCCCAACTTCTGGGGGGCTCCGCCCCCCAGGCCCCCCGTTGCGTTTTACCTTGGACCCCCCCTTTCCAAAATCCTGGGTGCGGGCCTGTATAATGTATATGATAAAATATAATAACCAACCCTTCGCAGACTGATGAATTAAACCAATTTCTAACATGATCCGTTGACTACGTGAAAGCATTACAGTTGACGTCGTTTTTCTACATGGGCGATAAAGCTGACTAGCAAGAGCCAATTTCGACATTGCATAATCTATATATCCTGAAATATATATATACGGGCATTTACAAATTTTATTTTTGCATTCATAAGGGATATAAATGGACAATGCAAATTGCAAGCACTGATAACTGGCACGAAAAGCTGAAAGGCTAATTGTGACCCACTTTTGGTTACCCCCCCCCAGCACTTTTTGGGGCCAAAAAGTTAGCTAAAGTTTGCTAAAAAATGGTTATATATTTTCTGAAAAATTTTTTCAAATTTTGGCTTAAAATTGGTTTAAAACTAGGGATACACCGGGGCCTGGCCCCGGCCCCGGTAGTCAGGGCCTGGCCCCGGCCCCGGTAGTCAGGCCCCGGCCCCGGTGGTCAAGCCCCGGTTCCGACCGGGGCCAAAAATTAGCAAAATTTTGTAAATTTTTGACATTTTTGACCAAAATTTTGAATTTTCGAAAGTCAAAAAGTGTTACAAATCGTTTGTTTTCTCGCTGATATGAATGAAAACAACGATAGTAACGTTTGTATATCAAAAATTATTGCAAAATTTAAATTTTCAAGAAAATGTTTGAAAATTTTCGATTTGGACCCCCAATCTCTAGGCCCCGGCCCCGGCCCCGGCGCCAAGGTGGCCCCGGCCGGGGCCACGATGAGGTCCCGGCCCCGGCCCCGGCGCCAAGGTGGCCCCGGCCGGGGCCACGATGAGGTCCCGGCCCCGGCCCCGGTGCATCTCTATTTAAAACGGTGGAAAAACGCCAGAAACGATAAAAACAAGCATTGTTTCGACAAAAAGCGTTAAAATACAGAAAATTTTGTGTTCTTAGGCCATTTTTTGAATTTTCTGATGTCCGAATTTTGGGGGGGGGTTCGGGGGGGGTACCCTTATCACATTTCGGGGGTCGACCACCAAATTTTCAAAGTTTACCACCCCCAACCAAAATTTCCAGGGAAACTATGCCCCCCACGCATGGGCGCACATAAGGGGGGGGGGGGGGGGGGGCGGGGGCGCCCCCCCCCCCCCCCCCGAAACCAGATGTAAAGGAAATCTTTTATTGTCCGCGCGTAGCGCGGACGTAAAATTTCAAAAATTTTCGGCCCTTCGGCGCGAAATTCACCTCACTTTTTTAAATTTACCCTTATTTCAGCGTTTTAAACCTTTCAATAGCAACTTTTTAAACTTTTTCCAAAAATTTTCGCGCCGAGGGCGCGAAAGGTGTTCTATTTTTGCTGAATTTACGCTTATTTTTGCATTTTAAACGTTGGTGTCCAAAATTTTTCAACTCTGGGGGGCGATGCCCCCAGACCCCCCCCCCCCAATTTTTCTGAGGTCCGCCCCCCTGAAAAAAGTTCCTATGTGCGCCACTGCCCCCACGAGAAGGCCAGACCCCCCCACCCCCCATACCCGACCTCGATTACCCCCCCAAGCCGAGCTCAGACCCCCTCCCCCCCCCTAATATAAGTCAAAACAAGAGAAAAAATGCCAAATTTTTGCAAACATTTTTGAAAATTTTCAAAGAATTTCTGAAAAAATTGGCTGGAAATAGTTAAAAAAAGCCTAAAAATATGATGTAAAATGCAATTGGCATTATTTTAGTTGGGCCCCCCCAACTTTTCGGTTCCCCCTCCACTTTTCGGAGCCCCCCCCCCCACTTTTCGGCAAGCCCCCACCCACATTTTTGGGGGTCGCCCAAAAGTGTCAAAAAATTAGGTTTTTGAGGTCAAATTTTCAAAACTTTTCTGAATTTTTGGCTAATTTAAGGACTTATAAGCTCATTTTAAGCTTAAAAACAGCGATTTTTTGCTTTTTACCTTAAAAATGCTAATTCTTCGCTAAAATTTCGGTATATTTTACTTTTGGGTCGCCCCCCCCCCCCCACTTTTCGGAACCCCCCCCCCCCCCACTTCCCCCTCCGTGGGGGACTTCTAAAACCCTAAAAATGCCACAATGCAATACGAGTAGTTTTTTGTAGATTTATGTCGAATATCGCAGGTTTTATGTCCAAAAATGGCCATTTTAGCTGAAAAAAATTTGGATACAGTTTGGGGAATTTTTTCGAAATTTTAGATTTTTTAGACCCCCCAAGCCAGATTTCGACTTTTTACCCCAACCCCCTCCAACCCAAACAGGTGGTACACCTATGCCCCCAACCACCCCCCCCCCCCAGGATTCGGACCTCAGAAATTTCGAAAAGTCGCCAAAAAATGCAAAATTTTCTGTAATTTAGCCCTTTTCTCATCAAAATAAGGCTTGTTTCTAACGTTTTACGCGTTTTTGCACCGTTTTAAAGCGATTTTAGGTCAAAATTTTAGAAAAATTTTTCAAAAACGACCATTTTTCGGCCAAATTTACCTAGCTAATCTAATATCTGGGTCCAAAAATCGTTAGGGGGGGTAGCCAAAAGTTGGGGGAGGGTAAGTCAAAAAATCTGGGGGTAAAGAAAGTTGGTCGAAAAATTTGGGGGCATACCACCCAAAAGGAAACTATGACCTTGGGGCTAGGTTTTTTGGTCAAAATAGCGTCGTTTGCAGAAATGAACAATAGTTTTGACGACGCCAAAATAAAAATGACGAAAGAATGACCAAGCCAAAATGTGAAACTATATAGCACTCAAATTAAAAAAGAATGCAAAGTTTCTATCATGTTTTAACAGTGGTTTTTCAAAAAATTTCTCAAATTTTGGGGGCTGCCGCCCCCAGTCCCCGGTCTATATTGTCTTTGTGGTCTATGTACGTGAAACTTCGACGATGTTTGAATACTCAATCAGTTTTATATTACAAAGCCATAGATTACGAGACTTCATGTTACAGCCTTCAATTGCATTTTTGATGCACGTTTCTCATATATATACCATTTTCGCTGAATATATATATTTTTTGAAAACTTACTCTTCGGATTTTCTCGCCTAAAATGGAATCAGAGCTTATATTCGTATATACGTACGTACCAGTATGTTTAAGAACTTTTATTGCAAAAATGCTAAAAACTACCAGGGATAGATCTGGATGCAGCCCCGTCGTCGCGATTTGAATGTAAAAAGTAAACAGGAAAAATGGAAAAAAAGGCATATAGTCAAGCGGGAAAAAAAACCCACTTTTCAGATTTTTGGCCAGAACTTTTTAATGGTTTGACATATCGAAATGCTGATTATACAGGTAGCTAGGCCTAGTCGTAAGCTTTCTTATGAGCTATAGAACACCTCTGTAGGGTGTGCCGTTAGCGAGAAAAATTGTCCCAAACTGGCGGGAAAAAAAACCCAATGCGGGAAAAAAACCCATATGCGGGAAAAAAAAACCCACCCCAAAAAATTTTTGGCAAGCTGCCAGGAGCATTTCTAACTATTCCAAATGAAAGAGCGGGTTGTTTTTAGTACAACTGCATCAAAATATATTAGCTTTTGTATTAAAATTGAGGTCATATGGTCATTTGAAAATGTTGTATCTTTAACACATAAACATAGGCAAATTTTGGAAATTTTTTAAAATTGTTTATTTTCGGCAGTTTAAGCATCCTATCGTGTAGAAAACGTGTTTTTCTTGTATTTAGAGCCAAACTAGACCCATTTTAAGGTAAAAATAAGCATTTTTGGTCAAAATTGAAATTTTGGCTTGAAATGGCACCGTGTCCGATTTAGACCCCCTGGACCACCCATAACAGTACGAACCCAGGTAAAACCTATACCAATTTAATCTATAGGCTCTATTAAACAAATGTATGTATTGGTTTGACCTTTCCGGTCAATGGTTAGAAAAAAATTTAATTTTGAAAAGTGGGTTTTTTTCCCGCCGTGGGTTTTTTTCCCGCCAACTCCAGGTCACCCCCAGGTCGCACCGGAGGGGTCAGAGCAGTGTGACATATATCATCGTGAAGCGCAACAGATGCCCTACAGGTATATATAATCCGCTTTGGTCTAAGTCTTTCCAGTAGTTCAGGGTGGCCCGGCAAAGTTTGCCAAATTTCGGCACCTGGTCGGACCAAAATTTTCGAAAATTTCAAAGTCCCAAAAAATTTGCTGGGAAGCAGTGGGAGTGACAATAATACACCCTCCAGGGTTATTTTGGATGCTCTTCAAGATAGGCTATTAAAATCCTAGATAGCTCATACCGGTAAGCCCACACTGGGGGTGGGTTTTTTTTCCCGCATTGGCGAGTGGGTTTTTTTCCCGCTTGACTATATATATCCACAGAATTTCGCGAGCGCGTATACATACGTATATTTCCAAAGTTTTTACCAGATTTTTAGATAGACAAAGCTTAAAAAGTCATTCGATTTTAGCAATAAATTCTTATTTTCCCCTCAGAAAGTATAAATTTTTAAAAATTTTCTTGTTTCTGCAAAAGAAAGGAATTAAAGATTTGAAGAATGATTAATTCATCTAAAATGCAAAAAATTTCTTCAACTTCTGGGGGACTCCGCCCCCCAGCCCCAGACCCCCCGCATTGTATTGGGTTATTCTCATCATTTTTAATGCTGAGTCATGTCACATACGTAGACACCAGATAAGTACGAAGATAGAATATATACGTAGGGATGCACCGGGGCCTGGCCCCGGCCCCGGTAGTCAGGCCCCGGCCCCGGCCCCGGTGGTCAGGCCCCGGTACTGACCGGGGCCAAAAATTAGCAAAATTTTGTAAATTTTTCACATTTTTTGACCAAAATTTGGAATTTTCGAAAGTCAAAAAGTGTTACAAATAGTTTGTTTTCCCGCTGATATGAATGAAAACAACGACAGTAACGTTAGTATATCAAAAGTTATTGCAAAATTTAAATTTTCAAGAAAATTTTTGAAAATTTTCGATTTGGACCCCTAATTTCTAGGCCCCGGGGCCAAGGTGGCTCCGGCCGGGGCCACGATGAGGTCCCGGCCCCGGCCCCGGTAGTGGCGGCCCCGGTGCATCTCTATATATACGTATATATATACTTGCGGGGCAGTGCGAAATATTAAGCAATACACACCAAAAAGGTAAAAATTAAGCAGAAATTTTACGAATATAGCCCAAAATGAAAACAAAACTGTATATCTGGAAAAAACGTATTTTTGACGTTGGACAAATAAATGACGATTTTGACGTTCAGAAAATAAAAATGACGAAAATTTGATGAAATCCGATTTTGAAAAAAACGCTGCCTTGGGGTGAGTGGAGAGGGGAAGCCCAAAAAAACTGGGGGTGGGAGTGGGGCGGGACCGAGCGGGGTGACCCCGAAAAGTGAGGGGGGCGGTCGCCCCCCCCCTCCCACTAAAATAAACCCAGTACCACATGTTTGGGTTCACAGGAAAACTTTTTCCGGAAAAAGTCTGGAAAAAATCTGGAAAAACTATTTAACGCTAAAATTATTCCAGACTTTTTCCAGGTTTTTTCTGTTGTTTGGAAAAAGTCTGGAAAATACTGGAAAAATTTTTCCAGACATTTTCCAGATATTTTCAAGGTATTTTCTAGATTTGGAAAATGTCTGGAAAAAGTCTGGAAAATCCCTGGAAAAAGTCTGGAAAACGTTTTTCCAGGCATTTTTCAGATTTTTTCCAGACTTAGACTTTCCAGGTTTTTTCCAGGGATTTTCCAGACTTTTTCCAGCCATTTTCCAGACTTTTTCCATTTTTCAGATATTTTACAAATCTCGTAAATCTTGAAAATATCTGAAAAACATGTTTTTAGAAGATATTTACGGTTAATCTAAGCATGTTAGCCATGGGGAGGAGGGAAACCGCATTTTGTGACTCTGGGCTGGAACCCGGGGTGCCCCCAAGGGGGGGGGGGGCGGCCGCCCCCTGTCAGGTTTCCAAGGTCAGAAAAATTAAGAAGCAGAAAGGAGAAAAAGCAGAAAAAACAAAAATTTTCGCGCCTGCGGCGCAAATTAACCGGTCTTTGGTTGTTTTGAGGATAGCATATGGGGTGGTGTAGGGTGGTGGTCTTCATTTATTATTCGGTACATAGTAGGAATTTCAAGAGTGCTCTAAATTAATTTCCTGAGACTATTTACCGTAGTTTAGGCTCTGGTTTCTTCTGAAGGGCCGCCACCTACCGCACCCCCGCATACCTCTTCGATTCTACATTGATCCTTCATTTTCCATCCAGCCATTTTCCAGACTTTTTCCATTTTCCAGATATTTTACAAATCTCGTAAATCTTGAAAATATCTGAAAAACATGTTTTTAGAAGATATTTACGGTTAATCTAAGCATGTTAGCCATGGGGAGGAGGGAAACCGCATTTTGTGACTCTGGGCTGGACCCAGGGGTGCCCCCACGGGGTGGGGCGGGGGGGGGGGGGCGGCCCCCCCTGTCAGGTTTCCAAGGTCAGAAAAATTAAGAAGCAGAAAGGAGAAAAAGCAGAAAAAACAAAAATTTTCGCGCCTGCGGCGCAAATTAACCGGTCTTTGGTTGTTTTGAGGATAGCATATGGGGTGGTGTAGGGTGGTGGTCTTCATTTATTATTCGGTACATAGTAGGAATTTCAAGAGTGCTCTAAATTAATTTCCTGAGACTATTTACCGTAGTTTAGGCTCTGGTTTCTTCTGAAGGGCCGCCACCTACCGCACCCCCGCATACCTCTTCGATTCTACATTGATCCTTCCGTCTGCAGTTGCTATACTTTCTGCGCGTACTATGCATACTATGCGGTGCTGCTTGTTTCTATTTTGATTTGACATGGTAAACTAAAATACGTATAGTCAGGGGGGGGGGGAAGAAAAACATGAATAGGGATGCAAGCCTCCAACTTTTTCTTCGCTTGGATTTGGATCGGTTTGAGTATACCGTTATGTACCGTGGGCAAATACCTATCCAATAGTATATTCAAACTTCTCTTATACCTCACTCAGTTTTGGCAGTAACAGGATTTGTTCATGTTTTTTACCCGCAAATCGGGGAAAAAACATGGTGCGGGGGAAAAAACATGGCACGGATTTCTACCAACCAACCATTTAGAATGGTTTAAAAGCATTGTTTCAGCTGTTTTTAGCGTGCAAAACTACCTAGGCACCCTTCTAACCTCACAACAAGCTTAAAACC
This sequence comes from Trissonchulus latispiculum, assembly GCA_030248195.1. Taxonomy (NCBI): domain Eukaryota; kingdom Metazoa; phylum Nematoda; class Enoplea; order Enoplida; family Ironidae; genus Trissonchulus; species Trissonchulus latispiculum. The sequence continues at coordinate 6,317 of JASAND010001857.1, read as the reverse complement.
CGATTTTTTGGTCAAAATGCTAAATCCGCCGTACCTAACCTGTTTGGGCATGAAACCTGCTGGGAACTGGCCATAATATGCAGAATATCACTAGAAACAAGTTAGTTGTTAGTTAGTTAGTTGTAGTTCATTTGGAGTAAATCTTTCTTTCTTTCTTTCTTTCTTGTGTTAAAAATTGCAATATTCCATCATTTATTAAGTTTTTTCAAAATTTTCATTTTTACCATAGAAACTTATGAAACCTGGCATGTTGATGCTGCAAATCAAATTTTCGAGCTACAAGCTTCAAGAATGCTCAAAGTTGGCATATTTTGAGGTTTTTAGTGGTTTTAAAGCATTCTCTTTCCTATAGAAGCATTAGTTACGCCTTCCTGAAGCATATGCAAAAATTTTAAAATTTGGTCACCATGTTTTTCCCCGCTCTAGTGGACCCAATGTGGGGGAAAAACATGGTCAAATTTTTTACTGGGGGTACGCAGGGGAAAACCACTATTGCCATGTGATAGAGCAAGTCAAATTATGCCCGCATGCCAATTTATGGTAGCCAAAGTTTGATAATTGGTTAGATACAGACTTGCAAACTTTCGAAAATCCTTAGCATTTTGGCCAATTTTGGGAGGTCAACTTTGGTCAAGTACTGTACTTACAGAACCAAACTTAGAAACCAATCTGGTACTGTAGGGTATACTTCTAGACATGCTCTTTCTAATGGGCTATACTAGGCAGCTGCACCTGCTATGGTTGGGGAGTAGGCGACCATGTTTTTTCCCCTTCTTTTCCGTCATGTTTTTCCCCCTCTGACTATATATCTGTTCACGGGAACATATTTCTAACAAACTATTCACTTAACTGTTAAACTGCTCAAGGCAGGGAATTCAAAGTTTTGAAAACAAATTTACTCCGAGATTTAAAATTTTCTTCGACTTATAGGCGGCTGAACCCCTGCGTATCTATTTTTCGCCAGCTATTCATACTTTGACACCGCAGTTCGATGAGCATGCAAAGTAAAATGAAGCTATAAGGCTCTTAACGATGTCTAAAAACTCTTCAAAACGCAGTAATTCGAAGCTAAGAGTGTTTATAGCTTTATAACATTGAGAAGCAATTTTAGTAATTTTATATACGCAGTCAAAATTAAAAATACGCATAAAATGCACACACAAAAGCTCAGTCAAATTTTGCTTCAGCTAACCACAGAATGGCTCGAAAAATTTTTCAAACAGGTGAAGCTTTTTAAAAAGAGTCTAGCGTTGCGTAGCTTAGTTTAGAGTTTTATCAGTTTGAGTTATATATATACCTTATATATCCGGTGAAACCAGGGCGCCAGCCAGAAGACAATTTTGATCCTTTGAAACAGAAAAAAGTGGTCAGAAAAAATTGTTTTCAGGTCTAGAATGCAAAAAAATTCCCCAACTTCTGGGGGACTGCGCCCCCCAGACCCCCTGCTTTCGCATTTCTGAGAAGATTAATCCTAGTTAACTACCACAATCAATAGAACCAACTACTACATGCTTATTCTTAAGGCACGTAAAACATATGTAGAAATAAATTTTAGAAAAATTTAAACATTGTTGCCGCCCCCCCTGTTAGAAAACTCTGGGTGCGCCACTGGCTGGAACTTCATATTAAGGCAGCAGGGTTTTCTCAAAATCGGCCCGTGCTTATAGTTTTACCGGTTATATATTTTGGCCTGGGGGGGGGTTAAATTTCGGAATTTTGGTGGTGGACACCCTTAATGTAAGGCCGGACAAGTTCGAAGATCAGAAATTCCAAAAATGGCTTAAAACGCAAAAGTGCCTTTCTTCAAAAACAAGGCTTGTATTTGTCGTTGTGAGTTGTGACTTCTTGACTTGCATAGGTGTACCTCGAGAAAAAGTTGAGGTGGGTGTAGCCGAAATTAGGGTAGGTGGTGTCAGCTAGCCGGTATAGGTATGTATGTGTGGGGTCCGGAAAATCGAATTTGGGGTTGGGGGTAAAACATTTTCCTCAAAAATTTTAGGAAAAAATTTGTGATTTTGCTAAAAAACGCTATTACAACCCAAAATTAGCAATTTTAAAACCGATTTGATCATTGTTTGAAAAAATTTGGAATTTTTGCTAAAAGTTAGAATGTTTTTTCTGACTGACTTAAAATTTGGGAAATTTTGAGGGTGGGGTCTGGCAAATTTTGGTGAGTGGGGTCTGGGATTTGCCCATTTGGGGGTGGGGTCTCCAAGGTTTTTTAGGCCATAGCGTGCTTAGGCCAAGGCCTAAATTTATATATGAGTCGATGGTCTAAAGAATTTTGGCCGTTGATGCCATTTTTCCTAAATTTTTCGACGAAAACCCGGTTAAATTTTATTGATTTTTAAGTAAAAACAATTTTCTAAAAAATTTTCGCGCCCGCGCGAATCATGGGGGAGCTCGGAGAGCCCCCCATAATTATGAGCTATAAAGGCACTTTGCGGATTTTGAAAAGTGCTATTTAGGCATAACTAATTAACGGGAAGGAATTAAGGGCTAATATTTACATTTTTGAAATCTCCAGGCCAAGAGCTTTCGAATGATACCAAACTTGCCCGGAAAAAATGAACTTTGAAAAAATCGACTTTCTCTTACGGGTTTGAAAGTGGGGTTTTTTCTCTGTATATATTCAGCATGATTTTGTCAATTTTGTGTTACCTCGATTTTTCGAACGGCCCATAGGAAAATTTTTTCTATACTATTTTTTGAATATCTAGGCAATGGTACTTAGCAAGTTTATGGTTTTTTCCGAATTTCGATCTGGTTCGATTTTTATAGAAGGTCAAAAATGGAAAAAATAGCGTTTTTGGACACCTTCAAGCTGAAAATTTTAAAAGTCTAAAAACGGGTAAAAACAGCGGTTTTCGGCCTTGGGGTGGTACCCATATATAGTAAATCGGGTTCGCTGAACACGATGAGCATAGTGCCGACTGCCGACACCGTATCTCGCCTGGTTCAACTGGTTCAAAGTTGAACCAGTTCCTGGTTCAAGCTACTGGAGGTAGCTAGAAGGCTGAAATTTTGCATACAAAGGTTATTGGGCATGGGGAATTCACTGGTGGTGTTACTTTGATGATCCGACCCATGGCTGGCCAGACCTGGTTCAACTGGTTCAAAGTTGACCAGTTCCTGGTTCAAGCTACTGGAGATAGTTGGAAGGCTGAAACTTTGCATACAAAGGTTATTGGGCATGGGGAATTCACTGGTGGTATTACTTTGGGGATCCTACCCATGGCTGGCCAGATCTGGTTCAACTGGTTCAAAATTGAACCAGTTCCTGGTTCAAGCTACTGGAGATAGTTGGAACGCTTAAATTTTGCATACAAAAAGGTTATTGGGCATGGGGAATTCACTGGTGGTGTTACTTTGGTGATCCGACCCATGGCTGGCCAGATCTGGTTCAACTGGTTCAAAGTTGAACCAGTTCCTGGTTCAAGCTACTGGAGATAGTTGGAAGGCTGAAATGTTGCATACAAAGGTTATTGGGCATGGGGAATTCACTGGTGGTGTAACTTTGGTGATCCGACCCATGGCTGGCCAGATATGGTTCAAATGGTTCAAAGTTGAACCAGTTCCTGGTTCAAGTTACTGGAGATAGCGGAAAGGCTGAAATCTTGCATACAAAGGTTATTGTGCATGGGGAATTCACAAATGCTCCTTGCAGTCGCATGAAAAAATTAATATGAGCTATGATGGTCAACATTTAAATGTGTCAAGGACAAGATTTAAAATGTTTAATATGAGCCAACATCTAAATAAGTAGAGGACAAGATGTAAACGGCTAATATGAGCCGCTACGTTTCTCTTGGGCTCATATTGACGCGACTAAAATTGCAAACATATTATATATAGTCAGGGGGGGGGGGAAACATGCCGGAAAAGAGGGGGAAAAAAACATGGTCGCCTACTCCCCAACCATAGCAGTTGCAGCTGCCTAGTATAGCCCATTAGAAAGAGCAAGTCTAGAAGTATACCCTACAGTACCAGATTGGTTTCTGAGTTCGAATCTGTAAGCACAGTACTTGACCAAAGTTGACCTCCCAAAATGGGCCAAAATGCTAAGGATTTTCGAAAGTTTGCAAGTATATATCTAACCAACTATCCAACTTTGGCTACTATAAATTGGCATGCGGGCATAATTTGACTTGCTCTATCACATGGCAATAGTGGTTTTCCCCTACGTCAACCCATAAAAAAAATTTGACCATGTTTTTTTTCCCCCACATGGGGTCCACTAGAGCGGGGAAAAAAACATGGTGACCAAATTTTCAAATTTTTGCGTATGCTTCAGGAAGGCGTAACTAATGCTTCTATATGAAAGAGAATGCTTTAAAACCATTAAAAACCTCAAAATATGCCAACTTTGGGCATTGTTGAAGCTTCTAGCTCGAAAATTTGATTTGCAGCATCAACATGCTAGGTTTCATAAGTTTCAATGGTAAAAATGAAAAATTTCAAAAAACTTAAAAAATGGTGGGATATTGCAATTTTTAACACAACTAACTTATTTCTACCGATATTCTGCATATTATGGCCAGTTCCCAGCAGGTTTCATGCCCAAACTGGTTAGATACAGCGGATTTGGCATTTTGACCAAAAAGTCGGTTTTTAAGCTTTCTGTGAGGTTGGAATGGTGCCTAGGTAGTTTTGCACGCTGAAAACAGCTGAAACAACGCTTTTAAAGCACCCTAAATGGTTGGTTGGTAGAAATCCGGGCCACGTTTTTTTTCCCCGCACCATGTTTTTTTCCCCGATTTGCGGGTAAAAAAAACATGGACAAATCCTGTTATCGCCAAAGCTGAGAGAGGTATAAGAGAAGTTTGAATATACGATTGGATAGGTATTTGCCCACGGTACGTAACGGTATACTCAAACCGATCCAAATCCAAACGAAGAAAAAGTTGGAGGCTTGCTTCCCTATTTGTGTTTTTCCCCCCCCCCCTGACTATACAAGAAATAAAAATGCTCCTAAAGAGCAAAGAAAGGAATATGAGTCAACATGGAACATGTATATAAAATGGTAAATATTGTCGGTTGTAAATTAAGAATAAGACAAGCATGTAAAATGCTAATATGAGTCTGGTGAGGTTGGAAAGTGCAGAAGACAAGTTTGTACACGCACCAATATGAGTGCATGCCAAATAGACTCATATTGGCATTATTAGTATTCTGAAGGCAAGTGGTTGCGAATTTCGGTTATATATCACTCACGTAATGTCAGCAAGACGAAGACAGGGTAGTTTTAGGGTGGATGACAGGATTCTACACAGGTTACGCACGTATATATATCACGAAAGTTAATATCAGATTTAACTTTGAGTCTCTGAATACATGAGTTAAACAAACGCTTATTAAAAATGTTATATATATCCGTCCGTCGGCACATTGTTGACTAACAGCGGTTCAACAATTTCCTAAGGAGAAAAGTTGACAATCTTGACCGTTGTTGGGATATCCATGTGACGTCAATAACGCTACTTATTCGTCTTAACTCATGCGTAGAAATATATCCGTTAGAATTCCGCAATGGATGCATGCATTATTGTTTTTAAGGCATGCCAATATGAGTCTATTTGGCATGCACTCATATTGGTGCGTGTACAAACTTGTCTTCTGCACTTTCCAACCTCACCAGACTCATATTAGCATTTTACATGCTTGTCTTATCCTTAATTTACAACCGACAATATTTAGCATTTTACATGTTCCATGTTGACTCATATTCCTTTCTTTGCTCTTTAGGAGCATTTTTATTTCTTGTTTATCCACTTTTTACATGTCGTTGACATAACAGCGTTGAAGAATCATTAAGCATTATAATATGCATTAAATACTCAGACTCACGTGTGTGGTAGACCGCTCCACAGCAAGTTAGGGTAAGTGGTTCTATGATAAAAGCTTAGTTTTCCCCCCACCCCTACCCCAGCACAGCACTCTACAGCCACTTTGAGCATGCACTTTTATGAGAAAAGTTGCTCAGCTCACTTCGGGCTTTCATTTGGTACCAAATTTGACCACTTTTGAAAATTTTCATTTTCGACCCAAAATCGCCTAAGACCCCACCACCCGTACCACAGCACTCTACAGCCACTTTGAGCATGCAGTTCTATGACAAAAGTTGCTCAGCTCGCAGAGGGGTTTCATTTGGTACCAAATTTGACCACTTTTGAAAATTTTCATTTTCGACCCAAAATCGCCTAAGACCCCACCACCCGTACCACAGCACTCTACAGCCACTTTGAGCATGCACTTTTATGAGAAAAGTTGCTCAGCTCACTTGGGGCTTTCATTTGGTACCAAATTTGACCACTTTT
>JASAND010001853.1:0-54833 GCA_030248195.1 Trissonchulus latispiculum | reverse complement strand
TTTTTGTGCTTTTGTGCTTTGTGCTTTTGTCCTTTTCTAAAAGTGCTTTGTGCTTTGTCCCTTGTGCTTTGTCCTTTGTGCTTTTGTCCTTTGTGCTTTGTGCTCACAAGGACGTGTTCATACTTCCCGAGGGGACAGTAAAGCACAAGTCGAGATTTAGTCACCTGACATATGGAAACACAAAAAGTAATTTTAAAAACAATGTAATGTTGCCAGTGATGCTAAAATAGTTAGAAAAATTACCAAAGTTAGGATAACATATTGAAATCATGTAGTAAATTAAAATTAAATGACTATAATATACTAGTGAATACTGTGTATATATACTTTTTAATTTTTTATAATTTTGCTATTTTTCCATCATTTATTTATTTCTATGTCTTCCTTAATACCGTATTCAATCTCTTTTGATTCACCGGCTTCTCCTTTCTATTGGATAATGCCAATAATACTGGAATTTGATTGGCTAAGCACAAAAGCACAACTCAAAATGTTGAACTCGGCTCAACATTCGAAAGCACACTCGACAGCACAAAAGCACAAAGCACATTTCTGGAGTATGAATTAGAAAAGCACAAAGTACTGTGCTTTTCAAAAAAGTATGAACTGGGAAGCACATAGCACAAAAGCACAAAGCACAGTGAACTTTGCACACGAAGTATAAACCGGGCTTTATTAACGATGCCAAACCGAGTGCTAGTGCTGGTCAACCTGGCCCAGTTGTAGTATCTTTGTCACTAAACTAAAATCTAAAAGACTAAAAACTAACCCCAGCTTCGCTATTAATTTGCTCAGATGTGTGTCGTTACTATCAGGTCCGACCCTGAAGAAATTCGTAAAATAATTTTTGCATTATGAAATGGGTTAGATTGCGAAATCGGAAACGATGGGAAAAGCTGACGTCCAAAGATGAACCCATTGCTAACAGTATATCTGGGAGGATAAGGGGTGTAGGATGGAAACAACTGACGCCTCCTCAATGGATCCATGCTCGGTTTTGACTTCTGAAAATGTGTATCCATCCTGAAATGAAACTGAAACAAAAAAGCGTTCGGACGTACACATCCGAGGCTCCCTGGAAATAGGATTTAAGCTTTTGTACGTAATTGACAATAATACATAATTGCAATATGCCGAGAAGTGCTGCGTACGCTAACTAGTGTCCGTCCACTTAGGATTTTTCCTGTTAAACAAGAGTAGTGTTTTGACGTTGGCCGGTGTCGTGAAATATTCTTCCCGCCCCCCAAATATTTTCCCCCCTATAAGGTGAAATATTTTTCCCCCTAAATATTTTTCCCCCTGAATATTTTTCCCCCCTAATAAGGTGAAATATTTTCCCCCTAAATATTTTTCCCCCCTGAAATATTTTCCCCCCCTCTAACTTAACACTGTTCGGTTCAGTACAGTAAGTTATATGAAACCCGTTCAGATTATGTTGCTGCGACACTTTAGCTTTATATATGTTAGGCAACACAAATGGAGGCTTACTGCTAACGTAGAAACATTGTACAATTATTTTAACTTATTTTTTGTAACTTTTGCATGTTAACTTCTAAAGTAAAAAAAACATTATACAATAGTTTTAAAGTATGTATATACTATTTTATTTTAATAGATGCATTAATGCAATTAATGCATTCTGTACTATTACTGGACGGTATAAAGACTTTGGAAATAATTTAAACGTTAAGTCAATGGTTGTCGAATTTCGCTTTACTAAAACAAACGGTATTATTTATTCTTTTCAAGCATACACTTTTCACAGATATTCACAATAATCCATGCCATTTTTGAAGCAAATGTGCTAATTTTGAGTTTGCGATATTCTGTTCACCCTACATAAGGTGGTGGTTTTCTTTTGTGTAAATTTGACTCTAATATTCAATTCTTTATTAAAGTAGATGAATCTTTCCAAATATGCTATTTTGGTGCTCTTTCACATTCTGGGAACATTTTAACATTCTTAAAACTTGACCAAATGAGCTAAAATTTGGTTAGGTATGTTTTCGATCTCGCTGAGTTCAAATATCGCAAAATCTTTCGATTTCACAAAATTAGATTTTTTCGATTCGCAGTGGGGACCAGACCAAGGGGAACCGAAAAATTTGTTGTGTTCAGTACGAATCTGAAATCAGTTTTTCGATTCAGCTTTCCGTTAGTTCAGGACAAGCTTACATCTTCGGCTTATAACTTTAGCTTATATTGAGCTAATGGAAAGCTGAATCGAAAACTGATTTCAGATTCGTATACTGGAAGAATATTTCACGACACCGGCCATCAGCCAACGGCCAGTCACCCGCCAACGAGCAGAACTCAGGCCAGATAGGAATTTTCCTGGAAATCCCAAATGACCGCGAACATTTTTGTGTTTTACACTATTTTAGATTTAGTTACAGCGGAAGCTATTTGCCCGGCAAATTTTGGGCGGTTGGTCAACCAATGACCGGCCGGTTGGGTTTGCTGAACTGGTTACCGTCGAGCGAACCTGATTGGAGGTGGTGAGAATTTTTGTGACAAACAAATATGTTTGATCTGTTTTATTGATTTTTCGAAACATTCAAAACTTGGAAACAATATGCTATTGAGTATTGAGCTGCTTTGTCGGGTTTAAATATTAACAAGTAGGCCCCAAAAGGGGGCAATATTCCTGCGTAGACCTGTTATTATTTTACTCAGAAAATTATTGTTCGGAACCTCCATTCAAAGTTTAGAAGCTCTAGTTGATGTTCCAACTTCACTTGACTTCTCTTATTCGCTTCAATTTCCAACCACTACTCCTAAAGATATATACCAAGGTTTTGTGAGCACTATCTAATAGAATACGGTTCTTGGTTCGGTGTTTCCTCAAAATGAATGGTCATCCAAATATTTTCAGCACTTAATTTCTATAACTTATTCATATATTCATTATTTTCTTATAATTTTTCGATTTTTGATATTTGCAAATCGACCAATAGATATAATTTCTGCAGTCCTCCTGCAGTTGTAGGGAAACTGTAGAAATAAATAGGCTTAAACTGTTCCTTATAAGCAACAGTCTATGCCTAAATTTCATTGCATTGCACTATCGGACCGAACTTATGATGTCCAGTGCAAGCAATAAGGATTACCTACCTAACGCACCTGTGTGTAGCTCCCAAGCTACACTGATGCTCAAAAATGTGCAATCGTTTGATTGCTGACAGCCGAAGACTGAGTGAAAGCAGTCAGTTCTCTTGCTTAAATACTTGCTTGCTAACCTAATTTGCATATTCTAAACACAAAAAAATCAGCCCTAAGCTAGCCGTGTGTTGAAGATAGGGCCTCCATTTGGAGAAATGACTCACTATGTGCTAATGATATCCATTCTCTTTTTAAACATTCCTGCTCCAGCAGGAATAAAAACTAAAATTTTTTAGTTATACCTTTCCTATAAGACTAAGTCAGAATCTTTTCCACTTTTGTACGTAAAATAACATTCTTCGAGACATCCTGCTACACTCTTGGAAACGTTCCTGTAGTAGCTTCAGGAATCACTGGTAGATAGGTAAATACAAGAGGTTATGTCTTGCAATTTCTACAGAGCACGTTCTTAGTTCTTACCGGAGACTGGTAGAATGGATACTAGATTGGTGTGTGGTGTAGACACTGATTGAGTACTTGAACTGGGAGTAAGGTAGGAGTGACTTACCTAAGTATCATAGAGAAGAGAAGTATATCGCATCATAACTGGCAGATTCAGGACGATACAAGAAATAAAAAATACAAGATGTAGGTAAAGTGTAAAACAGAGAAAAGTCAAACAAAACCAAAACAGATAAAAAGAACGTGAACGGGGCATGTTTGGAGCAGGATCGGATCGGAGGAGGCTCAGTGTTGACTTGGAGTGACTCGGAGCATGAAATTAGAGAATCTGAAACATTAGGGATGGGGAAGAGGGTCACTCGGCGAAACATCGGCTGAAGGAAGTAGGAAACGTCAGGCAAGGATTCTGGAAAATGCCAAGAACAATGGGTCGGTGTTTAAGTAGTTACCCAAGTCTCAAGCAATGAACACCAAAAAGAAACTACGGTATAACTACAGGAAGTTTAGTGTACATTAGCTTGGACTAGGCTCTGTCTAGGTGGTATCGGTATCCTTTTGTGCAGTGCTTTTCTGGTAATTTTGGGAAACGCTATAACTGTCGCAATTTTGGGAGTTGGAAAGAGCTTTATACATAGGGACTGCACCAGACTAGCACCAACTGAGTATAAGAATAGCTACGGCATAGCAGAAGACTAAAGACTAAAGTCAATTTTTGGATGGAAAACGCTTAGTTAGGCTTCAGCTATTCCGCAGCTACTCTTAAACCTTATTGGTGTAGTCCAGGGTAAAGCTTATAATCTGTACATTCACATGGCCTTACGAAACTAGCAAAAATTGCAAAAATTATCTGACGTACTGACATCTGACAGGCTGAATATAGACCAAAACTTTTTGATCATAGAATTCTCAAAACTATAGAATTGGCCAAAATTTCTTCTTGTGTCATGATATGAAGGACTTGTGGGCCGAGGGACATTTTTTGATTTGGCTCAACAGGTCTCTATAATCCAGAAAATCTGGCAAATATGCTGTGACAGGAAATTTTGCAAACTTGTATTCAGTTTTCTCGCAACTGGAGATGGTTTTTATCGAGGTGCCTTGCCCGGCACTAGTTAGGTACTCAAAGTCTCAAAGTTCACGGACAGAAAACGGTGCCCCTCAAGCGGCGTATTCTTAGTTGGTCCACATCTAGTTTGGTCCACACGCTCTTATTGGTTGAAATTATTGACACACCCAGCCAATAAAAACAAGCCCCGCCTTCGCCCTTAACTGATGTAGCGAAATACGTACCATTCCTTCTTAGTAGTATTCCACCAAACAAAATAAAACATTCAAAGGGAAGCTTTTAATACTTAGTAAATTCATTGTAATTTTTCAAAAACGATAACATATAATCTCAAACCTTTAACTTCGCTAACAAATTCTTTTCGTGCATTTTTGTAAAAGGATTTATTTGTCTATACAAATATGGTTTGGCCTTCAAGAGTCTTTCCCAACTAATAAATTAGTTTAAAATATAAGTAATACAGAATAGAGAATAATTACTTTAATAGGGATACAATTTTGAATAAGTTTGCAACGTTGTAATAGACATGTAAAAATGGTTGCCCTTTAAAAGGGCAGTTGGGATAAGCATTACACCGCTACTATTTCACGATAAACTTTAAACGGTTATTAAATTTAAATTAATAGAAGCTAATAAGCTTTGCAAAAATCTTTAGCAATGTCGAACTTTGAATTTAACTTTCACAGCAAACTAAACACGTTAGTTTTTAATTAAAAATTAAATGAAACCAGGTTTATTTTTCATTTTATTATGAAAACACCTTCAGTTTTTATGAAACAAGAAGACAACAATTAAAAGTTTTAGATTAACAGCTTTCGATGCAATGAAGCTCTACAGTATTTTAAGTTCTTCAGTGAATTTGTTAGTCCTCTTTGTGTAGTAAGTCATAATACGGGAACAGTTCAGTTTGCACAAACAGTGTAATCCCAGTCTTGTACATAAGGCCCGCCTTCTTCTTTCGCAAAGGCTAAATTCCGACCAATTAAATGTGTGGATCAAACTAGATGTGGACCAACAAAGAATAAACCCCCCAAGCATATGTGACGGGGTCAATAACAATAATAAGAAAACTGTTGTGGAATTGTGTGTGTGTGTGAGTGTGCGTGTGTGTGTGTGGCATGTGGAATTTTATCACACGGAAAGCTTTTTTGGAATGCAGTGAAAACTTCGGAAGCCTCTACTGACCTGCCACAATGAGGTGTGATTTAGGTGTGTGGTAGGTGGTAGGCGTGTTTTATAGTACTTCCTCCTCCTTTCTCAGAATTGTATCAAACGCAATGTTTCACACATTGAACCTAATTATCATTATACTAACTATCATAAATTAAAACTAATTATGAGAACTGGAACATAATTATAATGAGGCCAATTATAAGAAATGGAAGCTAATTACATGAGACAAATTATCAGAAACGGAAGTTAATAATCATCGGTCAAATTACAAAAGATTGAAGCTAATTATCAGAAACGGAATCTAATAATCATGAAAAAAATTTTATGTTATAATTATCGTGAGGTTAATTATCATAAGTTGAAGCTAATTATCATGGGGCTAATTACCAGAAATTGATCTAATTAGCCTGATGATAATTAGCTTACATTTCTGATAATGTGAGGTTAATTATCATAAATTGAAGCTAATTATCCTGAGGCTAATTATGTGAAATTAAGGCTAATTAACAATAGCGGCAGCTAATTATAATAAACTGAAGCTAATTATCGTGAGGCCAATTATCATAAATTGAAGCTAGTTATCGTAAGGCTAATTATCACAGACTGAAGATAATTATCATGAGATTAATTATGACAAACTGAACCTAATTATCGTGAGGCTAATTATCACAAATTGAAGCAATTATCATGAGGTCAATTATCAGAAATTTAGATCGAATTTTCAGACATGGGAGCTAATTAGCACAAATTGAAGCTAATTGTCATGAGGCTAATTACCAGAAATTGATCTAATTAGCCTGATGATAATTAGCTTACATTTCTGATAATGTGAGGTTAATTATCATAAATTGAAGCTAATTATCCTGAGGCTAATTATGTGAAATTAAGGCTAATTAACAATAGCGGCAGCTAATTATAATAAACTGAACCTAATTATCGTGAGGATAATTATCACAAATTGAAGCAATTATCATGAGGTCAATTATCAGAAATTTAGATCGAATTTTCAGACATGGGAGCTAATTAGCACAAATTGAAGCTAATTGTCATGAGGCTTATTATCAGAAACCGAAGCTTACTACCACGATGCTAATTATTTGAAATTGTAGCTAATTAGCATAAATTGTAGCCAATTATCGTGAGGCAAATATCGCAAACTGAACCTTATCATCGTGAAGCTAATTAGCAGAAATTGGAGCTAATTATCGCGAGGCTAATTATCTGAAATTAAAGCTGATTTGCGGAAGCGGAAGCTAATTATCATAAACTGAAGCTAATTATTACGAATGAAGCCAATTGTCATGAAGCTAATTATCAGAAATTGAACCAAGTTATTCTGAGACCAATTATCATCAGTTGAAGCTAATTATCATAAACTGAAGTCAGTTATCAGAGATGGAAAGTAATTATCATGGGGCTAGTTACTCAAACGGAAGCTAATTATCATGAGGCTAATTATGTCAAATTAAAGCTAGTTAGCAGAAATTGAAGCTAATTGTCATGAGGCTTACTATCAGAAACCGAAGCTAACTACCATGACGCTAACTATCTGAAATTGTAGCAAATTATCAGAATCGGAAGCTAATTGTCCTAACTTTAAGCTAATTATCAGAAATGGAAGCTAATTTTCATGAGGCTAATTATTTGAAATTGCTAATTAGCAGAAGCAGAAGTAATTATGATAAACTGAGGCTAATTATTGTGAAGCCGATTATCATAAACTGAGACTAATTATTGTGACGCCAATTATTATAAATTGAAGCTAATTAATCATGAGGCTAATAATCACAAACTGAAGATAATTGCCCTGAGATTAATTATCGCAAGCTGAACCTAATTATCATTAGGCTAATTAATTAAGCTAAAACTAAATAATCATTTACTTAGATTGAATTATCAAAAATGGAAGCGAGTTAACATAAGTTGTACTTAATTAGTCTTGAGGCTTATTATATGAATCTTATAATAATACATTGTACCTAATTATAGTGGATTTAACTGTCAGAAATTGAAACTAAAAGTAACTAAGCTAATTATCACAAACTGAACCTCATTATCGTGAAGCTAATTAGCAGAAATTGAAGCTAATTATCGCGAGGCTAATTATCTGAAATTAAGGCTAATTTGCGGAAACGGAAGCTAATTATCATAAACTGAAGCTAATTATTACGAATGAAGCCAATTGTCTTGAGGCTAATTATCAGAAATTGAACCAAATTATCCTGAGGCCAATTATCATCAGTTGAAGCTAATTATCATAAGCTGAAGTCAATTATCAAAGATGGAAGCTAATTATCATGGGGCTAGTTACTCAAACGGAAGCTAATTATCATGAGGCTAATTATGTCAAATTAAAGCTAGTTAGCAGAAATTGAAGCTAATTGTCATGAGGCTTATTATCAGAAACCGAAGCTAACTACCATGACGCTAACTATCTGAAATTGTAGCAAATTATCAGAATCGGAAGCTAATTGTCCTAACTTTAAGCTAATTATCAGAAATGGAAGCTAATTTTCATGAGGCTAGTTACTCAAACGGAAGCTAATTATCATGAGGCTAATTATGTCAAATTAAAGCTATTTAGCAGAAACTGAAGCTAATTGTCATGAGGCTTATTATCAGAAACTGAAGCTAACTACCATGACGCTAATTATCTGAAATTGTAGCTAATTAGCAGAATCGGAAGCTCATTGTCGTAAATTTAAGTTAATTATCAGAAAACGAAGCTAGCTTCGTATATATTGATGCTAATTAGTCTTGAGGCTTATTATATGAAACGGATGCAAACTATCGTGAGGCTAATTTTCTATAGAAGCTAATTATCAGAAATGGTAGCTAATTATCATGTGGCTAATTACTGAAACGGAAGCTAATTATCAAGAGGCTAATTATTTGAAACTGAATATAATTAATAGAAATGGACGCTAATTACCATGAGGCTAATTATCTGAAATTAAAGCTAATTAGCAGAAACGGAAGCTAATTATGATAAACTGAGGCTGATTATCGTGAGGCTAATTATCAAAAACTGAAGATAATTATCAAAAGATTAATTTACCCTACCTGAACCCAATCATCGTGAGGTTAATTATCACTAATTATCAGAATTGCAAGACAATTATAATGAGGATAATTATATGCAATGGTAGCTTAATCATGTGTCATACGGTAAATTGCCAAAATTGAAGCTAATTATGAGAAACGCAAGTTAATTAGCATCACTCCAATTATCTTAAATTGAAGCCAATTATCATTAGGATAATTATCAGAAACCTAAGCTAACTATCATGACGCTAATTATCTGAAATTGAAGCTAATAGCGAAATCGGAAGCTAATTATCATAAACTGAATTTAATTATGAGAAATGGAAGCAAATTATCATGAGGCTGATTACTGCAAGGGAAGCAAGTTATTAGAGTCTAATTATCAAAGCAAATTATCATGAAGCTAATTATCTCAAATTGGAGCCAATTATCATGCGGCTATTTATCAGAAATGGAAGCTAATTAGCATAAATTGTAGCTAATTATCATGAGGCTAGGCTAACTATCACGAATTGAAGCCAATTATCATGAGGCTAATTACGGAAACGGAAGCTAATTGTCATGAGGCTTATTATCAGAAACCGAAGCTAACTACCACGACGCTAGTTATCTGAAATTGTAGCTAATTAGCATAAATTGTAGCTAATTATCATGAGGCTAATTACGGAAACAGAAGCTATTTATCAAGAGGGTAAGTATCTAAAATTGAACATAGTCAGCGGAAACGGAAGCTACGGAAGCACAAATTGAAGCTAATTGTCATGATGCTTATTATCAGAAACCTAAGCTAACTATCATGACGCTAATTATCTGAAATTGTAGCTAATTAGCAGAATCAGAAGCTAATTGTCATAAATTTAAGTTAATTATCAGAAATGGAAGCTAATTATCATGAGGCTAATTATTTGAAATTAAAGCTGATTAGCGGAATCGGAAGCTTATTATCATAAACTGAAGTTAATTATCAGAAATTATTATGAGGCTAATTACTGAAATCGAAGCTAATTATTAGAGTCTAATTATCTCAAATTCAAGCTAGTTAGCAGAAACGAAAGCTAGTTATCATAAACGGAATCTAATTGCCATAAACTGAAGCGAATTATCGTAAGCCAATTGAAGTGATTATCATGATGCTCATTATCACAAACTGAATCTAATATCGTAAGGCTAATTATCCCAAAAATTATCATGAGGCTAACTATCAGAAATTGGATCCAATTGTCAGAAATGGAAGATAATTAGCATAAATTGAAGCTAATTATCACGAGGCTTATTATCAGAAACGGACACTAATTAGCATGAAGCTAATTATCTAAAATGGAAGCTAATTAGTATATATTGATGGTAATTAGTCTTGAGGCTTATTATATGAAACGGATGCAAACTATCGTGAGGCTAATTTTCTATAATTGAACCCAATTATCAGAAATGGTAGCTAATTATCACTTGGCAAATTACTGAAACGGAAGCCAATTATCAAGAGGCTAATTATTTGAAATTGGATATAATTAATAGAAATGGATGCTAATTTTCATGAGGCTAGTTATCTGAAATTAAAGCTAATTAGCAGAAGCGGAAACTAATTATGATAAACTGAGGCTGATTATCGTGAGGCTAATTATCAAAATCTGAAGATAATTATCAAAAGATTAAATTACCCTACCTGAACCCAATCATCGTAAGGCTAATTATCACTAATTATCAGAATTGCAAGACAGTCATAATGAGGCTAATTATATACAATGGTAGCTTAATCATGTACCATAAGGTAAATTACCAAAACTGAAGCTAATTATGGGAAACGCAAGTTAATTAGCATGAATCCAATTATCATAAATTGAAGCTAATTATTATAAGGCTAATTATCATAAACTGAAGATAATTATCCGGAGATTCATTATCACAAACGGAACCTAATCATCGTGTGGCTAATTATCACAAATTGAAGCAAATTATCATGAGGTTAATTATCAGAAATTTAGATCGAATTTTCAGACATAGAAGCTAATTAGCACAAATTGAAGCTAATTGTCATGAGGCCTATTATCAGAAATCTTACCTATCATAACGCTTAATTATCTGATATTTAAGCTAATTAGCGGAATCGGAAGCTAATTATCATAAACTGAATTTAATTATGAGAAATGGAAGCAAATTATCATGAGGCTGATTACTGCAAGGTGAAGCAAGTTATAATAGAGTTATTAGAGTCTAATTATTAAAGCAAATTATCATGAAGCTAATTATCTCAAAATGAAGCCAATTATCATGCGGCTAATTATCAGAAATGGAAGCTAATTAGCATAAATTGTAGCTAATTATCATGAGGCAAATTATCACAAATTGAAGCCAATTATCATGAGTCTAATTACGGAAACGGAAACTAATTATCAAGAGGGTAAGTATTTGAAATTGAAAATAATCAGCAGAAACGGAAGCTACTTGTCATGAGGCGAATTATCACAAATTGAAGCAAATTCTCATGAAACTAGTTATCAGAAATTGCATTGAATTTTCAGACATAAAGGCTAATTAGCACAAATTGAAGCTAATTGTCATGAGGCTTACTATCAGAAACCGAAGCTAACTACCATGATTGATGCTAATTATCTGAAATTGTAGCTAATTAGCATAAATTGTAGCTAATTATCGTGAGGCTAATTACGGAAGCAGAAGCTAATCATCAAGAGGGTAAATATCTAAAATTGAACATAGTCAGCAGAAACGGAAGCTACGGAACCACAAATTGAAGCTAATTGTCATGAGGCTTATTATCAGAAACCTAAGCTAACTATCATGATGCTAATTATCTGGAATTGTAGCTAATTAGCAGAATCGGAAGCTAATTATCATAAACTGAATTTAATGATGAGAAATGGAAGCAACTTATCATGAGGCTGATTACTGCAAGGTGAAGCAAGTTCTTGGAGTCTAATTACCAAAGCAAATTATCATGAAGCTAATTATCTCAAAATGAAGCCAATTATCATGCGGCTAATTATCAGAAATGGAAGCTAATTAGCATAAATTGTAGCTAATTATCATGAGGCAAATTATCACAAATTGAAGCCAATTATCATGAGTCTAATTACGGAAACGGAAACTAATTATCAAGAGGGTAAGTATTTGAAATTGAAAATAATCAGCAGAAACGGAACTTACTTGTCATGAGGCTAATTAGCACAAATTGAAGCTAATTGTCATGAGGCTTATTATCAGAAACCGAAGCTAACTACCACGATGCTAATTATCTGAAATTGTAGCTAATTAGCATAAATTGTAGCTAATTGTCGTGAGGCTAATTACGGAAGCAGAAGCTAATCATCAAGAGGGTAAATATCTAAAATTGAACATAGTCAGCAGAAACGGAAGCTACGGAACCACAAATTGAAGCTAATTGTCATGAGGCTTATTATCAGAAACCTAAGCTAACTATCATGATGCTAATTATCTGGAATTGTAGCTAATTAGCAGAATCGGAAGCTAATTGTCAT
Organism: Trissonchulus latispiculum; assembly: GCA_030248195.1. Taxonomy (NCBI): domain Eukaryota; kingdom Metazoa; phylum Nematoda; class Enoplea; order Enoplida; family Ironidae; genus Trissonchulus; species Trissonchulus latispiculum. The sequence goes on along the minus strand of JASAND010001853.1, from coordinate 42,491 downwards.
AAATTTAAGTTAATTATCAGAAATGGAAGCTAATAATCATGAGGCTAATTATTTGAAATTAAAGCTGATTAGCGGAATCGGAAGCTTATTATCATAAACTGAGGTTAATTATCAGAAATTATTATGAGGCTAATTACTGAAATGGAAGCTAATTATTTGAGTCTATTATCTCAAATTCAAGCTAGTTAGTAGAAACGAAAGCTAGTTATCATAAACGGAATCTAATTGCCATAAACTGAAGCGAATTATCGTAAGCCAATTGAAGCTAATTATCACAAATGGAAGAAAATTATTATGCGGCTAACTATAAGCAATGACAGCTAATTATCATAAGGTTAATTACCAAAATTGAAGCTTTATTATCAGAAGCGCAAGTTAATTAACAAGAACCCAATTATCTTAAATTGAAGGGTATTATCATGACGCTAATTATCACAAACTGAAAATATCGTAAGGCTAATTATCTCAAAAATTATCATGAGGCTAACTATCAGAAATTGGATCCAATTGTTAGAAATGGAAGGTAATTAGCATAAATTGGAGCTAATTATCACGAGGCTTATTATCAAAAACGGACACTAATTAGCATGAAGCTAATTATCTAAAATGGAAGCTAATTAGTATATATTGATGGTAATTAGTCTTGAGGCTTATTATATGAAACGGATGCAAACTATCGTGAGGCTAATTTTCTATAATTGAAGCTAATTATCGGAAATGGTAGCTAATTATCATGTGGCTAATTACTGAAACGGAAGCTAATTATCAAGAGGCTAATTATTTGATATTGAATATAATTAATAGAAATAGATGTTATTATCATGAGGCTAATTATCTGAAATTAAAGCTAATTAGCAGAAGCGGAAGCTAATTATGACAAACTGAGGCTGATTATCGTGAGGCTAATTATCAAAAACTGAAGATAATTATCAAAAGATTAATTTACCCTACCTGAACCCAATCATAGTGAGGCTAATTATCACTAATTATCAAAATTGCAAGACAACTGTAATGTGGCTAATTATATGCAATGGTAGCTGATCATGTATCATAAGGTAAATTACCAAAATTGAAGCTAATTATGAGAAACGCAAGTTAATTAGCATGAATCCAATTATCTTAAATTGAAGCTAATTATCATGAGGATGATTATCATAAATTTAAGCTAATTATCATGGGGCTAATTACCAGAAATTGATCTAATTAGCCTGATGATAATTAGCTTACAGTTCTGATAATTAGTTTCAATTATGGATAATTAGCCTGATGATAGTTAGCTTGCGTTTCTGGTAAAAATCCTCGTGACAATAGCCTCCATATCTGATAATTCGATCCAATTTCTGCTAATTAGCCTCATTTATAATTTGCTTAAATTTGTGATAACTAGTTTCAAGGTAATTTGCTTCAATTTGTGATAATTAGTCTTACGATAATTAGGTTCAGTTTGTGATAATTAGCCTCACGATAATTAGCTTCAATGTATCATAATTAGCTTCCCTTTCTGGTAATTAGCTTTAATTTCAGATAATTAACCTCATGATAATTAGCTTCCGTTCCAGTAATTAGCCACATGATAATTAGCAACTATTTCTGATAATTAGCTTCAATTTTGGTAATTAACCTAATGATTATTAACTTTGATTGCTTATAATTAGCATCATTATAATTATCTTCCAATTCTAAAAATTTGTTTCAATTTCTGATAGTTATTCTCACGATATATAATTAGTTAAAATTTATGCTAAGTCGTTTCTGATTGTTAGATCCAATTTCTGATAATTAACCTCATGATAATTTGCTTCAATTTGTAATAGTTAACGTCATAATAATTAGCTTGCGTGACCTTCCATTAACTGAAACTAATTATCGTGAGGCTAATTATCTGAAATTGAAGCCAATTATCATGAGGTTAATTATCCCAAATTGAAGCCAGTTATCATGAGGCTAATTTTGTAGAAATGCTTTATTGCAAGAGGATTGGCATAAGCTGGTGTCTCTGCTATATTTTTACTTTGAAGCGGACTCGTCTCGTGGAAGTGGGAGGATTCTTACAACCGAAACCAGGAACTGATGGCTATTCGAAGCGAGCGGAGCTAAGCCTAAAAACTGGACCTCTCAACTGAAATTCGTGTGCTGTGCTAAATTTGTAAAAGCAATGATCATTTAAACTCTTCCATACATTCCAAAGGTATACGTACACACTACGGTTGTATCGATGCGGCCTCAAAAGTTTTGATTTGATTCAGTTCGATTTTCGCCTCTGAAAAATTATCAGATTTGATTCAGTTCGATTTTCTGCACCCGAAAAATGAATTGATTTGATTCAGTTCGATTTTTGCAATTTGAAATAGTTTTGATTTTGATGCAGTTTTCCCCAAAACTGAATTTTAATGCAACTTTTGAGTTTTCAAATTTGCTTTTTTGAAACTTTTACATAATTTAAACCAACCTAATTCATTTCAGGACTTGTTTTGAGAACATAAAATTTTAGTTTTTCATAATATTAAATTCCCATTGCTGCCGTTGAAATTCTTAATATAACTTAGACTTCTTTGCTTTAATGCAATTCTTGCATGCTAATCTTGATCAAAGTTTGAGCTAATTAAAAATAATCTAACAGTCTCTCGAAACGCAAGACTACATAAAGCAATTAACCTATTCTAGCAAATGCCTGCCAATACAGTCTTTCAAACTAAAAAATCCCGTTAAGATTTTGCTGCTGTCTCTGCCGTGAGCACCGCCCTAGTGAAGAGCACAAACAAACCTTAAATGCACATAATAGGTTCAATAGTATATACTAGAAAAAATGCATGTAGGAAAAAGTATTTTTCATAGTGCATACGAGACTAAGTGAAAGGTTTTAGCATATATTCTGCTGAATCGAAACGTGAATCAAAATCGCATTAAAATCAAAATTACTGATTCATGTTTTATTTGATTCAGTTCGATTAATCAAAAATCAAAAGTCGCATCAAAACACTTTGTCGAATCAAAAATCAAAACAACCTTAGTACACACGTCACTACTCTTGGTAACACCCAATTTGAACTGACTTACACATGATCACACATCACACACATACAAGGAACCGTGTGTATTTCATGCTTTTGTGAACTTCTCTAGGAAGGAATGACAACAACAAATTTCGTATGCGGCTGCGGCTATTTATTGAAAATGTACATTTTGCACAGTTGTTTTCAAAATGCATGTGTATGATGGCTTTGGAGTCAGGTTATTTTGAAACTGCCAAAACTCGTTTTAAAATGTAATTATTTGCAGCCTTGAATAAAAACAGTCAATCTCGTATGTAGTGCTCTGCCCCCTTTCTATTGTGTTATTATATAGTCGTCTCGCTTCATCTTATGCAAGTCGATACTGCTTGTTTACGTCTGATTTTGAAAACTTGTGACGAGAGAGTTGTTCTCATGTCTTCCTTTGAATTCTTTTTTATCATCCACCCGTGATCAGGTTTGCTTGAACCGACCCGCTTTTATATCGTTTCATGCTTAGATAGAGAATGTGTTTTTGGATTTGGTCTTCTTAATGCTTGAAACAATCCACCATATCCAGGGTCACTCGAAATGTCGGAGTTCCGCATTAAAATCATTCCTTGGGAAGTTCCAGCCCAATCCTTGAAGCAGAAGTGGGCAATCACACAAATCAAATTAGTTGGATGGCTTTACAGAAATTTATGTTCAAAGAAAAAATTTGCAGTTCTTGGAAATGCAGTTTTTTGGAAAACTGAACCAAATCTCTCTAGGTTCTCAGCAAGAAACCCCCTAAATGTTGGTGCGGAAAATGACCAATGTCCATTGATAAATCAACATCGTCCTGAACATTTGGCAACAGTATTGATTAAACCAAAACTGATTTAAAATGACTACTTCAAATGGCTATTAACTTGGTTTAAGTATGGCACCATCAAAGTGCTATTTTTGCACCTGAGAATTGTTTCGGGCTACATGCCGACTTAACCATAGAAATATTGCAATGGTAGCAAATTGCGGAAGGAATATTATTTATTGGGGTGTCCTTTACGGCGACACAACAAATCCGGTGTTCCGACTGTCTGCTGCTTACTTTGCTTATTCAGCCACATCGTGTCCGATGCATTGCTGGTATCCAATCAGGCGTCCAAAGAGTTATGTGCAATCAACCGCCACTGATCCCTGTCATTTGCCAAAGTTCGGCAGATACTGAACCAATCATCGTGCCAGTGACGTCCGTAGGTTCCAGATAGCCAATGAAGGTCTCTGTGCACTACCCGCAGCCACGTTTGCCTGACACCTCCCCTAGGTCTACGCCAGTCTGCTGGTGGAACAAAAGAGATGGTGGTATATGGAAAGCGAGATGGCGGCATACGTAGCACATGGCCCAGATATTTTAAGCGCCTTCTCCTTATAACGGTCTCCACGGGAGCTCGCTGCAGTCGGTCCCTGATGGCAGCGTTGGAGATACGGGCAGTATAGTCAATTCTAAGGATCCGACGGATGGAGCGCATTTCAAAGCCAGCGAGGAGGGTGATGTCAGACTGTTTTAGGGGCCACGTTTCGCACCCATAAAGCAGCACTGACATGACTGCAGCGTCAAAAACTTTCATTTTGACCGTGAGCGAGATGTCGTGATTCGCCATAGTTTATCCTCCACAGATGTGAATGTTGACCGCAATGTGGCTATCCTGTGCCGTATTTAGCTGGTGACAGAACCGTTACTGCTTATTTCTGAACCGAGATATCGGAAGGCACTCACGTTTTCTAGTTGTTCACCATTGATCAAAACAGTGGGCGGAGGGCATCGGCTCAACATGACTTTCGTCTTCCTGACGTTCATGAAAAGACAACTCGTTTGGCTGCTCCAGAGACTGCGTCAAACAGTCGCTGAAGCTTATCCTCAGTTTCCGCGAGGACAGCTATATCGTCCGCGTAATCGAGATCTGAAATTTCAGAGCCGTGAATGAAAGTGGCATTCTGTCCTACCTTTGCCAATGCGGTCCGCATCACCCAGTCTACCAGACAGTTAAAGAGTAACGGCGAGAGAGGAGCACCCTGGCGAACCCCGGTTCGGACTGAGAAACTGTCAGACAGTAAACCATACGCACGCACACAAACAGATGTGTTTGCATATAGCATTTTCACCAGTCTGATCAGTTTAGTTGGTGCGCCATCAGCTTCCAGGATGGATAATAGGCCAGACCTGTCACCAGAATCAAATGCAGACTTGAAGTCTATAAAGCCAATAAGGGTTGATTTTCCATACTCATGACGCGACTCCAAGATGCGGCGTAAGGAGAATATCTGGTCAACGCAGCTACGGCTGGGCCTGAAGCCAGCTTGATTTTCTCGAAGCACTTGTTCATAGGCTCTGCCCAACCTTCGAAGGATTACGAACTCCAATACTTTATATGTAGAGCACAAAAGAGAGATCCCACGATAATTGGAGCAGTCGGACCTGGAGCCTTTTTTGTGCAAAGGTATAACAATGTTGTCGAAATGCTCCTTCCATCTACCTATCTTGGCCTGGTTAGCCGAGATGGGGTCTCCTTGACGGTCATTTAGGACTTCACTTGGCTTGGATCTGGGCAAGCCGAGTTTCTTCATCAGTTTGAAGACATTGAACCACTTACCGCTGTTAAGGGAGTTGTTGATTTCAGAAGCAACAGATCTCCAATAATTGTTACGGTCTCTCCTGTCTGCTGGGAGCAGCAAAACTCATAATTGTATCTTATCTTTTGATTTAAAATTCTGCTGCTGCTCTGAGAATGTCAAACAGCACCCGGACCAGGTTTTGAAGCTGTGTATGTGTTACCGCAGATGTCATTTGTATGCGGCATCCTGAAAAGTTCAGCAAGTTGCTTCAACCTTCAAATTACTCAGTAACCGGCATCTCCACAAAGTTGAGGACGAATTTAAATCTAAGACCTGCACCAATGAAAACATGAAAAATGCTGTTCTTTGTCAGGATTTGATCCCACCCACAGGGTGGCTAGCCACCTAACAATTGATCCAAACATAGGCAGTGTATTACCACAAAGCCTTCTACTGATTTCAGATTAATTGTTTAGTCAATAGGTCCTGACTCCTAGCTTAAGGGGGGGGGATACGAATTTCACTAAAACTTCGATGTTGGAAAAGCTAGCTAGTCTTTTGCCACATAATAGTATTAGGTTTAGTGTAAAATAGTTTAAAGTTTGAAAGAATTCCATACAGCGTAGCGTCCTGTTGTAGCGCTTCTACCAGGGCTGGTGGACCATGACGAAACCAAGGACAAGCCCGAACGGGAGGCGTCAGGCACCCTCGTACCCACGAAACCAGGACCTAGAAGAGAGAAGAGAAGAGGGAGGTTCAGCTTTTCACTCACCATTGAAAGTAAAGAATTGGTCCCGCCGGGGATCGAACCACGGCCCTTCTGCTCTAGAGTCAGACATGCTAACCACTACACCACGGTACCATCAGCTGAACTCCCATTGCAGACTTATCAATCTTTCCTATGCCTGCTTCCCTTACACTGTGGAGCCATCAGAAGTTGGTGTTATCGGTCCAAAGCTCGACATGTCACGTACACAAACTTGGCCTCGCCCTGTTCGCTATGTGGAAAGTACGGTACCAAAATTTTCAGGAATTAGTTCTGACATATAGTGCTTTGATATCGTGTAAAATAATCTCTAGACCATTGCTTACTTTTCTGTGTGATACGATCAAAGTGCGAAATCCGTTAATCCCTGGATTCGCAGTGCTGGATTATATTATCGATATTGTCGCTGTTATTATTGCCATTTCGAAGGTGTGAGCCAATTACTCCAAAGTACTGTGGCAGAATCGGCTGAAACTTTGCACATTGCAGGCCAGTAAGTGTACCAATATGTGCCGAAAGCTATGTCACTAAACCTCGCTCCAATGTTTAGAAATACTAGATTGATTTCTCAAAGTATGGATGGCGATCGCTCCAATAAGCTCTAAGACAGTTGTAAGCGCATACAGAACGAAGGAAGCGTCATATCGAAAAACGGATTTCATATTCGGATTCAGCAGGTCAAATAACCCCTATAAGCACCTTTTCGGCTAAATCGGAGACAAAAAATTTTTCGACCCCATTTTTACTGCGCTTAGCTAGCTTTTCAGGCCTAAAAATAAGGGTTATTTCTTAACAAAAAGTTTGCTAGCACACTAACCAGAAAACCAAAACCCTTGAAACTCACAGACAGTTTGCCCCTATTGGAGCCTAATATTTGGTAAAAAGCTGGGGTAGGCTAGGGGCTGTCAATTTTATAAGATCGAAAACGGCGCACGGTCACATTGCAACTTTTTGTCAAATTTCAAACTTTGAGCTGTTATAGCTGAAGAAGGAAGCAACGCTCGAAAGCCGGAATACTTTCAATATTTAGCACTAGTAACAGTTAACACTTGTGGCAAAAAGTTTCAGAATTGGTCAAACCGTTAATCCACCAGAGCTGAAAAATCTTTTTGAAAAATCCCATTTTTCGAACTAAAATTTGTACTTTGGTGTCCTGCCAAAAACGGTGTATATGAGATATATTGTTGCCCACCCTAAACTTTTTAAATTTGATATGTTGGCTAACGTTGGGGGAAAAGTAGGTCTCTCCGACGATGTCGTGCCAACCCGTTCGTAGCCCCCCCCCCTTAATTGACGTGCTGTCTAATTATTTTCAGGTTTATATCAATTCTGTCAGCAAAGTGAGTATACATTAAAGAAAATGCTCTGGCTTCCACTGCTATTGGTTTTGTTTCAGTCAATTGTGGCACAGGAAAAGCCACCGGTCGTGAGAGCAGACACGGGGATCTGCGTGGAGCAATGTCTCCTCGTCTTCCAAGGTTTCCCACTCAACAGCAACAATTCCGAAATCTGCCAAAAGTTGGACATTTTTGAAGAGTGCGTTCAGTCCTGTCCGAAAACGGGGAAACTCTGGTCCGACATAATCCTAACGTTTCCGGAGGAATTTGAAGCCGTCAGCAAAATTTGCAGTAAAAGTGGAAACCCGGTGGATGACTCCTCGAATCTGCAAAATCCGTGTCTGCAGCGTTGCGGACTGGCGGGGATCGGATCCGGAAACCGGGTTTGCTCCGGCTACCAACAGTTCGAAGACTGTGCCATTCTCTGTCCACAGTTGGCGAGTTTGATGCCCAGGATTTCGGAGACTGTCAGAAACTACTGCCAACAGGTGGAATATCCCCACATGTCTTTAGAAGAAGTAGAAGATCTATTGATAAAACAACAACAACAACAACAGAATGATGGTATGAACATGAAAGAGGGAAAGAGTGAAAACATGAACTCCAAGAAAGCGGACTCGGCTACGGAGTTTGTGATCTGCGTGGCCAAGTGCCAGGAGGAGGTGCTCTTGGGGGGACTCTCCAGTGCCGACTGTTTCGAAGTCTGCGGACGGCAGAGGGAGACCTAGGAAGAGACTGGAACTGCAGCTGATGAAGAAGGAAGACTAAAAGAGTAGGATTGGTGTACTGATTGACAGCCCTGGAAGATCGTTAAAGGTCACCCTTATCAATTAAAAATCTATTTTGTTCTTATTTTGTTGCTACATGACTACAGACAACCTTTCAATCAGTCCAAATACTCCGCCACATTCAGAATTTTTTCATTTCCAGCAGTTCGTAGTCTCTCTCTCAGTCAGGCAGCCAACAGAGAACAGAGTTTTCCAAATTCAAATAAAACAGAGTTGACCATTAACAGCGTTTGTGCATTTGTTCTTTGTGCACTCGACTCAGAGATAACAACGGACCATTTGTAACACGTTTGTACAATTTGCATAAATTTCTGCAACTTTCGCCTGTTGCTAAACCATTGTGCAAACTGCTTATGTTACTAAAATGGTTCGCATTTGGTGTGTCGCCCGTGTATGTGTTTTTCTGTTTTAATGACTCTTTCTTTTCTGTTTTTGATGTTTTGTACTCGGTTTCTGTTTTATGCGTGTGTTTGCTTTGTGGGTATGGTTTTCTGTTTTAGTGTTTCTTTTCTCTCTATTTCTCCTCGTGTTGTTCAAGGCCTCCTGTTTTTTGCTTTTATCTTTTGTGCAGCATTTTATTTGCGTACCTATATATATCCTGTAAGAATCTCAAATGCAGTAAATTTGTCTTGGCAAGCTTGTTTTAGCCAATCATGTTCAATGCCTTCTGGTTTTGAAATTTTCTGTTATATTTGCTCTATTTTTATCCAATGTTAACCTAAACATAAGATCTCCTAACTTTTGATCTTCCTTAATAGTACAAACATAAGACTAACTTTAACTCAATTTATTCATATCGGAGCATCAAAAGAAAATCGAAACAAATAACAAATTTTCATCTGAATGTTCCGTGCTGATACGGTTTCTTTATATTCTGTTTGTCGTTTCGTTTAATTCATCGCTTTTCCGATGTTTCGATCAAACAGTGCTGAAAAAGAACAGTAAGAAATAAATGTACATATAACAGAAGAATGGAATTATAGATGAGACAGCAAATAACAAACTAATTGAATACTTCATAATTGATAAAACAGTTAAACGAATTGCTATGAAAAAGGTGTTGGGATAGAAAACGTCAGTGTTGCGGAATGATAAAACAGAAGGAGAGTTTTCATGTTCTGTTTTGTTTTTGTATTGATCAGTGTTCCTCAGTATTCCTTAGTAAGAAGATATATTTTTATTTGTCAAAAGTAAATTTTGTGGAATAAAAGCTATAAACTGTTATTTTTATTTCATGAATTCTGAAGAAGTCAATTTTGTAAGAATACACGTCTCTGTATAGGGATATTATGAGAAAGTTTATTTTTGTATTGTCGACACTACTAAAAACGTCAGTGTTGAAAGACAATAAAACAGAAGTAGAGTTCTAATGTTCTGTTTTGTTTTTGTAATGATCAGCGTTCGTCAGTATTCCTTAGTAAGAAGATATATTTTTGTGTCAAAAAATAAATTTTGTGGAATAAAAGCTATAAACTGTTATTTTTATTTCATGAATTCTGAAGAAGTCAATTTTGTAAGAATACACGTCTCTGTATAGGGATATTATGAGAAAGTTTATTTTTGTATTGTCGACACTACTAAAAACGTCAGTGCTGAAAGACGATAAAACAGAAGTAGAGTTCTAATGTTCTGTTTTGTTTTTGTATTGATCAGTGTTCGTCAGTATTCTTTTGGCAACAAAATAAATTTTTATGTGTGGAAAAGTAAATTATCTGGAATGACAAAACAGATGTCAAGTTTTGTGAAAAGATGTCTACATATCCCATATACTGAAAGACTATAATATCGTTGGAATCAAACCATCACTGTTATTTCTATTTACTGAACTAAGTCTTGTCTGATGATAAAACAGAAATATAGTTCATTATTTTTTCAAAAAGCAAATGTATAGTAATACCAATCAATTATAGCGCATTTATCTTTTTCAGTATTCCTTAGTAAGAAGATATATTTTTATGTGTCAAAAAGTCAATTTTGTGGAATAAATGCTATAAACTGTTATTTTTATTTCATGAATTGTGAAGAAGTCAATTTTGTAAGAAGACACGTCTCTGTATAGGGATAAGATGAGAAAGTTTATTTTTGTGTTGCCGACACTACTAAAAACGTCAGTGTTGAATGACGATAAAACAGAAGTAAAGTTTTAATGTTCTGTTTTATTTTTCTATTGATCAGTGTTCGTCAGTATTCTTTTGGCAACTAAATAAATTTTTATGGGTGAAAAAGTCGATTTTCTGGAATGACAAAACAGAAGTCAAGTTTTGTGTAAAGATGTCTACATATCCAAAACTTCTATTTATGTTCGGAGCGGTTAAAAAATGTTTTAACAGTATTAATTAATTTAGTTACATATATATAATCACTATCCTGCGCAGAATTTTCAGTAGATGAAGATGACGAAGAATATGAAAGAATCATGCCACTCTTCCTTTTCTTTTTGCTCTTTCGGAAAATTTTACATCGAATACTCTAATAAGTTTTTGAAATTTGTATATAAAAACAAAAACATACTTTGCAGGGGCTGAGGGCGGCTTCTTCTTCGGTTGCCAACTGTTTTACCACTTTTAGACAGATCGGCTTTGGAGCACTTATTGATTCTGTCTCGTGCTCTCCTGAAAAATTACATATTATAAGAAGAAAGGGATTGTTTAATTGTTATTTAGAAATAAATTTGACTTTGTGGAAAATTTTAAAATTCATAAACTTATAAAGTATATATTATAATATTACTTAATTTCCTGATTACTTGGAAAATAATATTTTACAAAAATTACAGTTGATCGAGATGGTTTTGTTTATTTTCCAATTTTAGACATGAATATTATTTTATCACTTTCTTACGTGTAAAATATTTGACATACATTGCAGCTGAACGAGTCGGTTTTCCACTTTTGCGTTTCTGGATGAAACTCCTGAACTTGATGCGGCCGTAGAAATAGTCTTCTTCTCCAGTTGTAGGCGATGCGGGAACAACATAAGGACTAAAAATACAATTGTTAATGGTTACTCTCTTTTTTACATAAAGTATGGTTTCTCGTTTCTATTACATTTTCGGAAATGAAAACAATCAAAATAAAAAAGAATAAACAAAACAAAAAACAAAAGATAAAAGTAATACTAAAGAAAACTAACGGAGAAGTGTAATCGAAATTTGCAGATGATGTTGACAACTGTCGAGATGTGCCTGAGGAGTCTCTTCGGCATCAACGTTTTCTTCCTCTGCCATTTCCAACATTCCAGATTGAGCGTCAACACTGTTCCTAGAAATTGAAGGTTTCCGAAAATAATAGCTTTCATATTACAGCTATAGCAAAGTTTAACACCTTTTACAACCATGCAAAAAAGGAAAGGAAAATAGGCTAATATGTTATTGTAAAAAAATTGTGTTAGGTCAGAGAATAACTAAAATTGAAGTAAGACACTTACTGAGAATTTGAAATGGACTCCTGGTTGGCAGATGACTTCATTCGACAGCAATATGCGTCGTAGCGCAACATCTTGCGTCATTCTGCGCGATTGCAGATGAGAAAATTTAGCTGAAAAAAGAAATCCAGCATGCATACTCCAGAGAAAACTGATATTTTGAAGTTTTTGAAACTTTTCAAAATTTTAAACTTTGTAAAATCTTTTCTCTCACTACGAGGATTCTAAGAATATATAATATTATGGGTCTTTGATGAGTTTTTAATGCAGTATAAAATATCACAATATTCTACACATTTTGGTGTAAGACAATTCTTTTAAGTTTAGTTCCTTTAATTAAGTTGCAGCTGTCTGGTGTTTTTCTACAGAACGATACAAACTAGTCTAATCATCGTGCTGAATGGCAACCGTGAAACTGGAGTATATTAGTCGTTTTATTATTGAGAAAACCCCCGTCCCTCTAAATCAGTAAGCTACAGTAATCGCAGTTGACTTAATCATTTTCAAAACATGCTTGCTTGCACTTTACATAATCATGTAAATGTTTATATAACGTTCGTTTTCCGCTTTTGGACAAACGCTGGAGACAAAAGCCTGCTCTTGCACACAAAGATACAAGATACACCTCCAACACAATACGTTTTCCAACAACTGCAAAAAATATAAAGTAATGTAAAAAAGTTACCTAAATGATCTGCAGCAGATTTTCGCTTTCCGAATCAGTATCACTGCCTCCAGCATAACTGGGGCCCTCTAAAAGATTGGGACATAGGCGCCTGGGAGAGAAACTGCACCCGCGGGAGCCGAGGCGGCCGGGCCGGCAGAGTTCACATGCAGTCAGGGCTCCGGGTGGTCCTTGAACACCTACCAAATCTGAAACAAAACTTAAATTATTAGCTTAACCTATTTTAGCCTAGTTTGTGAATTTTCATAAAATTGTGTACTCATTATAGTTGGGTTCAAAGTTCGCTAGTACAAAGATGTACAAACAAGATGTGTCACCGCATGCTTTGCTTACTGACTCCACTCCAGTGTTCTGCTATAATAAAAGCTATTATCGTTTCTGTGAACGGGGCTCCGCTCTCCGCGCCCCCTTTGATTGGGACCTGAACTTAATAAATTAGTATTTTAAAGTAGTAGTCTAATATTATAAATTAGACAAAATAGAAAGGGAAATTCAATAAAAATGTTTTTTCGCACAGAAACGTCAATTACCCAAGTATAAGTTTTGTCTGCCATTCATTAACTGTTGGTTTAATGGTTGGTGACAGATCTAGTTGTCTAAATATGGAGACGCCCCCCCCCTAAGCTAGCAAGCTACAATTGTCTCAGGTGTTTTGCGCAGTCTGTGTGGCCTAATTTGCATATCTGCAGAAGCACGAATGTACGCTTGTCTACGTATCTACATACATACATACATACATACATACATACATACATGTATGTATGTAGATGTTGCAGACACATACGCAGTCGTATGCACATGTACATGCACATAAGTAGACATGTGCTTATGTATACACAATCTTATGCGTTTTCACCTTTTCACGCTTGAATACAGAGTCTCAGACATTAAACATTAGCGGTTTCAGTACGGTTGGGTCAACCGGTTTGTAACAACCACTTAATAGAAGAAAATAATTAATTACGAACAGATACAAGATATGGATATAAGATAAGTCGAAATTCTTTAGTTTGTAAATTTGGATTTTATAACACATTATTTTGGTTTCGTTCCAAATATTTTAAGGCTGGAAGCCGCCGGTTCCGAATTCTACCGTTTGCGGTTTAAGGTTCAACCAGTTTTAGTGGAGCCGACTCCACCTCGCTTCCCCCACTTTTCGGGATTGGTTTCGTCCCGTTTCGTTTCGTTCCCCGTGCCGAATGGAGAACCTTCGTGTTTTCAGAAATAAGTACCTGCAGTAGACAGCGAAATGAAGAAAAGTCGCCGAGTTCCTTACCCTTTTTCATAATATATATACTGCAATTAAAGTAAAAATCATTATTTTAAATTTAGTGACCAGTTATTAGGAGTTTCTCGAAAACAGTTTGGAAAATTCTGAAAGAAGGTAGTTTAACTGATACTTGGTTTTAAAAACTTACAGGAGTGCCAAAAGTAGGTAGCAGCTGTGATTGGAACTCCCGTGACTGAAAAATTCAAGGCCTAACTCCACGATCCATGCTGGTGATGCCAAGATGGTCTTCCAGAGTGACTCAGATAATGATAATCTAAAATCTAGTAGCAGAAATCTAAAATAATAAAACGAACATCAGAAGTGAATTAAGACCTAAATATTTCCGTACAAGCACCTCACACAGAGAAAACAAACTTTCTATTATAGAGAAGACGAAGGCTTGGTACTAATTCTATATAACCATACATTAACACGGTATCGTGTCGAAAATTCAATGCGAAGATGCAAAATGTTACCGTGCATTTGGCCGATTTTCTTAACCGTTAAGACCTGCTGCACCAAATCCAAAAAAGTCCCTCTGCGCATATGTCCTTCATATCATGGCACAAAAAGGACTTTTGGCTGTTCTACAGTTTTGAGAAATCGATGTTCATAAATTTTTGGTCTATATTTAGCTGTTAGTTACAAAATGTTCGCTATTGTTTTGCTAGATTTTCCTAGTTTCATAAACTCACGTCTTCACCTCTTTGTAGTGAAATCAAACAGAAGCTGGGTTTCACTGCATTACGAAATTTTACTGCAAGAACCGCTTCGAAACAATCAAAGAACGAAATTAATTAGAATTTCAAATTCGAATTGTATCTCGCAGTTGTTCAAATTTTAGCCTCTATTTCACTATAACCATTATAAGGCGCCAAGCGCATTTACCGCAGCAAACGTAGTGCTCTCAACACTGCAACACTTGCAACGCAGGAACTAAAAAGAGGCAAATTTTATTCAAACTGTTTGTACCCACACCCATAGCATAGTCACTCACCGAAAAGGCCTGTAAACAAAAGCAAGTTGAACTCACTTACTATTTTAACAGGAAGCAAACACCCACTTACTAGTTTTGTGCATGCCAGAAGTCCTTGATCCAAAATTCTATGGTTTCTGGATCATCAAGGACAGAGCGGGTGCATGAACGATGCCGCTGAAAAACAATGGCAATTTATTAAACCATTCTAACTAATTCAATTAATTATACAATAAATTACATAATGCTGAATACCTATACTTCATTTCAAAATGGAAAATCGTAAGGTCTATATTTGTGTATTTGCAATCAATAATTTTAGCACCAATTGATTCCAAATGAATTTTCAAAATGTAATCTTCAGAAATGTTCAAACTAACCGAAAAATTTTGCTCAAGTAATAGGTTTTAGTGAAACTTCAGCTTAAGTCCAACATAAGAAATTGAAGAGCTACAAAAAGCTACAAACTAGACTTGAATGATAAACAAAAAAGACCAAAAACTATTAAGGAACCACAAAGAAACTGTAAAAACTTACCAGAAATGCGGATCAAATTTCAGCCGAAATTGAGCAAGAGTAATCATTGGCTGTAGCAGTCCGGGCTATATCGCCATTATTACTGCGGAAATGCAACTAATCAATAGAAATTAGTGCAATAGTATTTAAGAACAGAATTTCTGAGCAACTAGCTAAATCAATATACTCGGGTGAAACTTTAGCATATGCAAATTAACTTGAGGAATGCTTGGACAAACAATTAGTGATGAATTTTGAAAATCCAATTTAAAATATTAGGCCTGCTGGGAGTCGAACCCAGGATTCCTCGATTAGAAGTTGGCAGGTTAGACACTTGCGCCACAGGCCCATGTAAAATATTATTTTCATGGCTAAGTTGACTATACTAATAACAACCCGACTAACCATTTTCCAACTAATCTCCGCATGCTTGTACAAAGCTTCCCTTCCTACATACTTCTATTAGTATTATCCAAATTGAGAAGCCATGCCAAAGTTAAGCCAAAATTGAGGCAATACTCAGCATGAGTTTAACATTTTATTTGAGAAGGTCTGTGGCGCAGATGTCAAGTCTGCTGTCTGATAAATTCAGAGTCCTGAGTTCGATTCTCAGCAAGACCTTAATTTTTCGCATATGGCTGCCAGGATAGAAGAACGTGCAGCTGAACAGTCATGATGTCAAAAGGCTTGTCTTTGACGACTTATGAGTTTTCTGAATAACTCGAAAAAGGGACCATATCATAAGTATTAAAAGAGGCATATCATAAGTATTGAACTTCTTGAAGTAATGAAAACATACGGAAGCGAATAAATAGGACTATAAGGTGGTGGTATTGCTACAATTTTTGCAATTCCGGAAGTTGGAAAGATATCTATACACCAGATAAAGCTTATAATGAGTACATTAGAATTATTTTACGAAACTAGCAGAACTGTTCCGTTTTTTCCCATATTAGTTGAATAACTGCAAAATCCACCAAAGTTTATTTTTGTGCCATTTACAGAAAATGAAAGTCAAAGGATATTTTAAAGTCTAACTCTGTATCTTTTAAAGCACTGGAACTCCACCAAATGCACGGTAATACGAAATTTCTTAACCTTGCATTTGTTTGTAATTGTTGTACTACACATAAAATAGCCACTCCCCCCCCCAGGCTGGAAGAAAATAAATTTTATTTTTCATATATAATCGAACTCCGCCATGAAACCATACTAAACAGCAATATAAAATCACTATTTAATATAAAGAAATCCTGGCTCTTCCCACCTTATTTTTCATATATAATTGAACTCCTCTATCAAACCATACTAAACAGTAATATAAAATTACTACTTAAAATTATTTTTCATATATACACGAACTCAAAAAAAGTTTAACCAGGACTCGAACTGTGGGCAGTAGATTAAGAAGCGAGATAACTACTACTTGCGCCATGGGCCCACACTGACCAGTGATGTAAAATCACTACTTAATATAAAGTCAAGCAAGCTCCTTAGTGACGCTATCATATCTCAGGCAAAGCTTCAAAAAGACTAGAGGAATTAAAAAATTTACTCAAGGTTTATCAAAGATTGGAAGAATTAAATACCATCTCAGTTCCAAATCATCTTTAAACTCTAATGTTGGCGTCCTGTTTTGTTTTTATCCAAGCAATTCTGCTGTTAAAGAGAATGAATAGCAGAAATTGTTGCAAAGGTGACGCACCAAATCTGTATACTGTTGCAAAAGTCACGCACTAAATGTACATGCATAAAAATAAGGTGATTTTGAAAAAGGCGACACACCAAATGCATCAAATTTGAAAAAAGCGACGCACCAAATGTACCAATGAAAGTCACGAGCGACACACCAAAGCCTAGCCACTAAAATGACTAAAACATAGTGTTGTTTTCACTTGCTCAGATAGTGGGTAAAAATTGAGGTTTTGTGGGGCCTGCCTAATGGTATTGTTGACCCAGAGTTGGAAGTGGGTCGCAATTTCTTGACCCGCGGGCAGAGTTGGCTCCGGTTCCAAAATTTCAGACCCGTTAGGCGAGACCCGGACCCATCCAGACCCGTAACCGGGTACCCGGATTTAAAAAACTAACCAGTTTGCATTTCAAACCTTCACTGCATTCTTAAGTTTCACTGCAAATGCCCTAATAGTGTGAATCAAACCTGTGAAAAGCTTCAGGTAAATTTATTTAACGCTTCGCGACAATTTTTATACCGCCGGAGGCGGTATACTTGTAATGGGTTGACCCATCTTAATTCTATGTTTTGCATGTAAATTGTTTGGCGCGGAGGATTTCGATCCTATCTTCAGCACATGTCCCTAGTACGCAGGTTTTTTTGCCCAACAGTTTTTCTATGATTTTGCAATTTTTACAGCATTGTTACAGTCCATTTTCTTCAATTTCTTTGCTCTGTAAATTGTTTTGCAAACGATCACTGTCTGCCTTTTTCATATTACCGAAAACCGGGCGTTATTTGCCTGTCACTTGATTGGCAGAGGTTTAACAGATCAATAAATATAGCTAATACTACCATTAAAATTTTAGTGTGACAAGATTGATTTTGCGTTTGCACTGTATTACTTGCATTAGTGTCTACTTTGCTTTAGAATTTACATAGAATAAATTGTTTAAAATAAACATAGATATAATTTAATCATAATTTTCTTTCTAGCGGTTTAGTCAATAAATTAAATAATCGTTAATGTCAGAGTGGTGCAGTGGTTAGAGTGTCCGCTTTGCACTTGTCCGGACGCAGATCGAATCCTTCTGTCAAAATTTTACTTTCACAATTGAATACTTTCCATAAATACTTTCCAATAAAATACTGTCATTCTCTTTGTCTCAGAAACCCCAAATGTACGTTCTACGCAAAACAAACAAAACATTGAACACATAAATTTCAAACACTACGGCGGTATTTATTCCCCTTTTAAGGGGTGACTTGTTTTATGATTTGAGTGCTAGGGCTACAGAATTGGGATCTCGTTTGGATATTGGTAGCAGTTTTTGGCTGCATTGACAACCATAAACAGTAGTGGATTCAAAAGTCAGAAAGCTAGTACCAAGAGTCCATGATTTTCTTCTATATATTAGAAGAATAGTAAGCCATTAGAGGGCTCCTCTTCTTGGCATTACGTAACGGTGCTTCGACCATAATACGAGAATGTCCCCCCCCCGTTTGGGGGGGGTCGACAGGTATACCCCCTCTCCGTTTGGTGGAGGGAGGGTAGTCGAAAGTGGTCCCCGTTTGGTGGGGGGTAGCCAAAAGTGGTCCCCATTTGGAGGGGGGTCGTTGAAAGAGGTCGCCCTTTGGGAGGGTCGCTCAAGCAGGCTAAGTTTGGCTCATTCTGACTGGCTGTTGGCGATTCCCCCTCAAACGGGGACCTCTTTCAGCGGGTTCAGGTTTACATTCATTACCGAGAATTGCTTAACCGAGAATTGCTTTACCGAGAATTGCTTTACCGAGAATTGCTTAACCGAGAATTGCAAAAGCGAGAATTTGCTTTACCGAGAATTTGCTTAACTGAGAATTTGATTAACCGAGAATTGCTTAACTGAGAAAATATCTACAACATTTCGGACTTCTTAACAGTGTTTTTACACTTTTAAACACCACGTTTTACGCTTTAACGCCTTTTTACATATTTTTAACACTTTTTAACACTACTTTTTTAGAATTTTTTTAAATTTTAACAGCTACGAATACCGCCAATTTACAAATAGTATTCCAAATAGTACAAATTGCAGACAGTGTGTTTTGTATGCGTGAAAATTGCATTAAAAGTACAAGCTAGCTGTGATTAGACTATGTTGAGTTTTCTGGAAATACATTTTGGATTAGTAAGCTCTCCAAACGCAGTTGCAATGGTTTCTCGGTTCTCTTCCATACAACGTGTTCAGAGCTTCCATTTAGAATTTTTGCAAGATGGAATCTTTAACTGGCCAAGGACAGTTAGCGAAAACAACGACAAAGAAATTTAGTCAAAGAAATTTATCGAAACGTAATGGGACAGTATTTGAAAATAAAAAGTTTCTAATCCAAAATTTATAAATTTTTGAAAGTCATAAGTACCAGACAATAAGTTTTGTAATAGATTTTTACCTAAACCGTACATTCTCATTATAGCAACTGACACCCACCTGAAACCCCCGGCAAAACGAAACACGAATATATAGTTTCTCAATCCGCGGGGTGAAGGATTGCTTGCAATTAACAAAATTCTTTGTCAATTGGCAAAATAAATAAAAGAGGACTTAAGCCCGGTTAGCACTGGGCAATAATTTTCGGAAGTATGATTGTCTGCCATCAATTGGTAGCCTAAGGGCGAATTGCATAAAAATTCTTGGTTACTGGCAAGACCAAGTTAAACTGAAGTTTAGAAAGCTTGAAAACACAAGCAGTGCGTGCGCTAATTTTGTGCCTGCTTAGAGCTTTAGAACACAAACATAGCGCTCAAAATTCTTTGAAGTGAAGGGTCTGATGTGCGGGGGGGGGTGGGCCGTTAGCGTGCAGAGCATAGTTTTTGCTCTGATAACATAGAGCTTGCCTAGTGGCATACTCTTATTATTATGTACTCTTGATAATACTGACGTTAAAATTGAAAATTGGTTTTCAGATTCATTGTCAGCGCAAATCCTAAATCAGCTCTGTAATTACATTATTTATTCAAGTTAAAATCTAATTTTTACGCTACTGTTATGTACGAGTTTGAATTTGATGAATTAAGAAAATGAGGTAAAATCGTACAACTAAAATCATATTGATGAAACATATGAATGTAAGTAAAACAGAAACACACTTACTAAGTTGTAAAAGCCATTGAGGATTTAATAACATTATGCATATTCAGCCATTCATCATTTAGTCCAGTATTGACAATGTAAATTTCTCGGTTAAGCAAAATGTGTATATTTGGTTTTTCTCGGTAAAGCAAAATTTCAAATTAACGGCTGCTCATTTTCTCGGTAAAGCAATTCTCGGTAATGAACGCACACGCTTTCGCGACCCCCCCCCCTCGAAACGGGTACCACTTTTGGCTACCCCCACCAAACAGTGGTCCATTTTCGAATAGAACAAAACTACCATAATCGAAGAGAAGCCCTCTAGTGACTCTTCTTAATAGTAGTGCAAGCATGCACTCTTGCTAGTACCAAGCAAGCAACAACGGACACTTAATGAGTGTGACCGCTGGCAGTGCAGGCTCTTTCTATCAACATCTCATGGTTACTCTGCACGCTAACGACTGACCCATAGAAACGTGCACCGAAACAGGTGCAACTTTCTACATCAGCATGGTAACTGTTTTTGCTTGCTAACGCTCTAAAACACACTTGCCTGAAATGTGTCGGTTTGAAGTTCATGGAATGATATCATAGCGGGCAATTTGTTTGAGCTAAAGGGATACATTTGAGGGGGGGGGGGTGAGTCCTTAGCGTGCAGAGCATGTATCTGAACTCTGGTGTTGGTAACAGCGACCGCGACGCTGCGCAGCGGTCTCAACCATTGTGTGCTCTTGTTGCCAGCTGCAAACCAAGTCGGCAAAAACTACCTAATAAAACAACAAATGCTGTTCATTTATTATCAGGAAACTAAAATGCATCTAACAATTAACAAATGTTAATTCAGTTGTCCAATTAAAGCATTTAACTCGAACGATTCTTCGTCCAGTATGTAGCGGAATTTTTTCTACTCCGTCTACTTGATTTCTATGACCAAGAGCCAACTGACCGTACTTATTCCAACCAAAGCTGTACCCAATACCCAAAAAAAAAAAAAAAAAAAAAAAAAAACAGAAGAAAAAAAAAAAAAAATAAAATTAAAAAAAAAAAATACAAAACACCCAAAAAAAAAAAAAACAAAAAAAATTTTAGAATAAAAAAAAAAAAAAAAAAAAACCAAAACCCCCCGGGGGGGGGGAAAAAATTATACAAGTAATAAAGCTCCTCCGGAGCATGAAAAAGTAATATGGGTGGTGGTGAGGTTGTAAAATCAAGAGAGGACTAGTCTTAAAAATGCTTAATATGGGGCTAGGTTCAAAAAAAGAAGAGGACTAGGTTGTGGGCGAATTAATATGGGCACAGCTTCGCCGAGCAACCCATATTCGCGGACTGAAGAAGTTATACACATACACAAACGTATACCAGTGTTTAGATTTAGTTACGGTGCGTAAATAATATATACAACTCTGATTAACGAGTTTTAATGGAAGCAAACATTTCTTTCAACAAACTCTTAATATTAGTGTGCATTTTAACCATTTATAAGAAAAGCCTATATTTCAACAATAATTTCAGGACTCTCCGACGATCTTCTATTTCCATTGAACCGCTAGCTTTACAATCATAGCCTTGGTTTTTTTCTCGTTGCTTGCCGTAGTCCAGCACAACCAAATTACTATATAGTTGACGTATATATATATATACCTAGCTAATCTAACTTTTTATCAAGCAACTTGCAGCGATTGTTGAACTGCTGGAATTGTTGTTATTGCCGACATTAATCGCTTTGTATATGACAATCGCCATGGCGAACCTTGAAAGCCCGCGAATATGGGTTGCTCGGCGAAGCTGTGCCCATATTAATTCGCCCACAACCTAGTCCTCTTCTTTTTTTGAACCTAGCCCCATATTAAGCATTTTTAAGACTAGTCCTCTCTTGATTTTACAACCTCACCACCACCCATATTACTTTTTCATGCTCCGGAGGAGCATTTTAATTACTTGTCCTTCTGTCGTTTTAAAGGTTCCCTTTCCAGTTGTGTGCTTACTTATATAAGGAGCTTGAAAAATGCCGTAGGCAATTTGTATGCAAAATTTTAGCCTTCCAGCTATCTCCAGCAGCTTGAACCGGGAACAGCTTCAACTTTGAACCAGTTGAACTAGATCTGGTCAGCCGTAGGTCGCCTCAAAAGTCCTCAAAAGCTCAAAAGTCGCCTCGCCAAGGGCTTTCATTTGATACCAAACATGACCACTTTTGAAGACTTTCAGTTTTGACCCACACCGGACCCACTGTGGGTGGGGCACCAACCCACAAGTCGGTGGGACCACTTTTCGTGGGTGGTATAATGACAAAAGTTGATCGCCTCGCCAAGGGCTTTCATTTGATATCCAACTTGACCACTTTTGAAGACTTTCATTTGTGACCCTCACCGGACCCACTGTGGGTGGGGCACCCACCCACAAGTCGGTGGGACCACTTTTCGTGGGTGGTATAATGACAAAAGTTGATCGCCTCGCCAAGGGCTTTCATTTGATACCCAACTTGACCACTTTTGAAGACTTTCATTTTTGACCCACACCGGACCCACTGTGGGTGGGGCACCCACCCACAAGTCGGTGGGACCACTTTTCGTGGGTGGTATAATGACAAAAGTTGATCGCCTCGCCAAGGGCTTTCATTTGATATCCAACTTGACCACTTTTGAAGACTTTCATTTGTGACCCTCACCGGACCCACTGTGGGTGGGACACCCACCCACAAGTCGGTGGGACCACTTTTCGTGGGTGGTATAATGACAAAAGTTGATCGCCTCGCCAAGGGCTTTCATTTGATACCCAACTTGACCACTTCTGAAGACTTTCATTTTTGACCCACACCGGACCCACTGTGGGTGGGGCACCCACCCACAAGTCGGTGGGGCCACTTTTCGTGGGTGGTATAATGACAAAAGTTGATCGCCTCGCCAAGGGCTTTCATTTGATACCCAACTTGACCACTTTTGAAGACTTTCATTTTTGAAACACACCGGACCCACTGTGGGTGGGGCACCCACCCACAGGTCGGTGGAGCCACTTTTTGTGGGTGGCATAATGACAAAAGTTGATCGCCTCGCGATGGGCTTTCATTTGATACCCAACTTGACCACTTTTGAAGACTTTCATTTTTGACCCACACCGGACCCACTGTGGGTGGGGCACCCACCCACAAGTCGGTGGGACCACTTTTCGTGGGTGGTATAATGACAAAAGTTGATCGCCTCGCCAAGGGCTTTCATTTGATACCCAACTTGACCACTTTTGAAGACTTTAATTTTTGACCCACACCGGACCCACTGTGGGTGGGGCACCCACCCATAGGTCGGTGGGGCCACTTTTTGTGGGTGGCATAATGACAAAAGTTGATCGCCTCACCAAGGGCTTTCATTTGATACCAAACTTGACCACTTTTGAAGACTTTCATTTTTGACCCACACCGGACCCACTGTGGGAGGGCGCTGTGGGTCAGGGGCCACATCCACCGACCTCGGCAGTATGCTCATCGTTTTCAGCGACCCCGATTTACTATATATGGGTCCCACCCCAAGGCCGAAAAACGCTATTTTTAGTGACTTTTAGGCCATTTCTAGTAAAAGTGGGACTTAGAAACTTTCCGCCCAAACAGGCCAAAAAATGCAAAGTTTGGGCCCATCTCCTGAAAGCTACAGAGCGAAATTAAAAATTGCCAATTTTCCCCCTCTTTCTTTACCCCGGACCTTTTTGCCGCTTTATCAACTGGAAAAAGCTTTTCCGCCTTTTTCCAAAATGTCCCTAAGGCTGGACTACAAAGCTTTTTCCCAAATGGTTGCCCTGAAAGGGACAGTTGGGATAAGTAGTTTTCCTTGAAGTGGTCGGCCTTGAAAGGGCAGTTGAGATAAAGAGTTTTTCTGGAAATGGTTGCCCTTAAAGGGGCAGTTGGGATAAGCAACATTCCCTGGAAATGGTTGCCCTTAAAGGGGTAGTTGGGATAACTAATTTTTCACTAAATATCGCTATACGTTACTTGATACACCCTCTTAAAGGGTGTCCTACCAAATCCACCAGCTCAACTTGACTAACGAGTTCGAAAAAAACACTGATATTAGGCTTCCTAAACAATTTGCTCACTGTTGCGGATTCCAACAGTGTAACTTTTGGCCATGTCTCGAGATCCATAGGAGCTAGAAAAAGTTCGATTGTAGATTTGGAATCTGCGTTCCCGAATTACCCTATGACCGACTTTTCAACCAAATCGGACATTAAAAGTTTTTATCCATTTTTGACACCTTCACCTGAAAATGGTTGCCCATAAAAGGGCAGTTGGGATAAGAAATTTTCTACTAAATATCACTGAAAGTTACTTTACACTTTTTTAAAGGATATCTTAGCAAATCCACCGGCTAAACTTGACTAACGAGTTCAAAAACACAGATATTAGGCGTTTCTGGGCAGTTTGCTCACTTTTGCGGTCTCCAACAGTGTAACTTTTGACCATATCTCGAAATTCACAAAAGCTAGAAAAATTTCGATTGGAGATTTGGAATCTGCGTCCCCGAATTACCCTAGGACTGACTTTTCAACCAAATCGGAGACAAAAAGTTTTCGACCATTTTTGAGAATCGCCTTGGTCCCCCCTTACGATTTTAAAAAATTTAATTCCCTGCCCTGGTCGACTGGGTGGGTCTAGAGCGATGAAATTAAAATGGGCCAGGTTTGGGACCAACCCCCACATACCCACCAAATTTCAGCTCCGGGCGTTGAGCCTAGCTTGAGTTAATAGGTGGGGACAAGAAGAAGAAGAAGAAGAATAATAATAATAATAATAATAACAAGCTAAATTGGCATGAATGGTTTGCCGCCGCTTCTTTCTGTAGGCATCAAACTTTGTAGCGTCGATTTTCAGTCAAATCGGTGACAAAGAGCATTTTCCGTGTTGTTTTCTGAAAATGGTTGCCCTTAAAGGGGCAGTTGGGATGAGGAATTTTTCCGGAAATGGTTGCCCTTAAATGGGCAGTTGGGATAACGAATCTTTGACTAAATATCGCTAAAGGTTATTTGATACACCCTCTTAATTGGCGTCCTGGCAAATTCACCAGCTCAACTTGACTAACGCGTTCGAAAAAGCACTGATATTAGGCATTTCTAGGCAATTTGCTCACAGACAACTTTCAATCTTGGCCGTTTTTCAACATCAGCGTCTCCAGGGTCAAAACTCGAATTTGGTACATTTTCAAGGTTTGGCCCTATTACAGCTTTTTCTTGGCTCGTTGAGAGCTTTCGAATGATATCAAAATCAGCAGGATTCGACAACTTTTATTTTTAGTCGATTATTGCAACATATATAAGCGTATCGAGGGTCAAAACTCGAATTTAGTACATTTTCAGGATTTGGCCCTATTACAACTATTTTATAGCTCGTTAAGACCTTTCGAATGATACCAAAATCAGTAGGATTCGACAACTTTCATTTTTGACCAATCTTTGCAAGATGGTTGCCCATAGAAGGGCAGTTGGGATAAGAGATTTACGATAATTATTGCTAAAAGTTATTTGATACAGCCTGTTAAAAGGTAATCCACCAGTTCAACTTGACTAACTAGTTCAAAAAACACAGATATTAGGCGTTTCTGGGCAGTTTGCTCAGTTTTGCGGTCTCCAACAGTGTAACTTTTGGCCATATCTCGAGATTCACAAAAGCTAGTAAAACTCCGATTGCAGATTTGGAATCTACGTCCCCGAATTACCCCAGGACAAACTTTTAAACCAAATCGGAGAGAAAAAGTTTTCGACCATTTTTGACACCTTCCTCTGAAAATGGTTGCCCATAAAAAGGCAGTTGGGATAAGGAATTTTCGATTAAATATTGCCACAAGTTACTTGACTCTTCTTTTTAAAGGATATCTTAGCAAATCCACCGGCTAAACTTGACTAACGAGTTCAAAAAACACAGATATTAGGTGTTTCTGGGCAGTTTGCTCACTTTTGCGGTCTCCAACACTGTAACTTTTAGCCATATCTCGAGATTCACAAAAGCTAGAAAAATTTCGATTGCAGATTTGGAATCTGCGTCCCCGAATTACCCTAGGACTGACTGACAACCAAATCGGAGACAAAAAGTTTTCGACCATTTTTGAGAATCGCCTTGGTCCCCCCTTACGATTTTAAAAAATTAAATTCCCTGCCCTGGTCGACTGGGTGGGTCTAGAGCGATGAAATTAAAATGGGCCAGGTTTGGGACCAACCCCCACATACCCACCAAATTTCAGCTCCGGGCGTTGAGCCTAGCTTGAGTTAATAGGGGGGGACAAGAAGAAGAAGAAGAAGAAGAATAATAATAACTAGCGACTGCGAGAGTGTGTTGCCCACCTGCACATTCCATTTAGGTCACAGCTTTATTTCCTAAGACTTTGATAGCCTCTCGTTCAAGAAATGCGTGCTTCTGCAATATGCTTGGTTTTATTCGAATACAATAATGACGACACCTTCATCCTAAAATGGTTGCCCTTAAAAGGGCAGTTGGGATAAGTGATTTTTATATTACACTTTGTTAACACTACTTCATACAAATGGTTGCCCTTAAAAAGGCAGTTGGGATAATTACGAATTACGACTTTTCAACCAAATCGGAGACAAAAAGTTTTTGACCATTTTTGACACCTTTACCTGAACATGGTTGCCCATAAAAGGGCAGTTGGGATAAGCAATTTTCAACTACATATCGTTAAAAGTTACTTGATATACCATTCTAAGCGTGTCCTAGCAAATACACCGGTTATTCTTGATTAACTAGTTCAAAGAAGCACAGATATTAGGTGTTTCTGGGCAGTTTGCTCACTTTTGCGGTCTCCAACAGTGTAACTTTTGGCCATATCTCGAGATTCTCAAAAGGTAGAAAAATTTCGATTGCAGATTTGGAATCTGCGTCCCCGAATTACCTTATAACCGACTTTTCAACCAAATCGGAGACAAAAATTTTTTGACCATTTTTGACACCTTTGCCTGAACATGGTTGCCCATAAAAGGGCAGTTGGGATAAGCAATTCTCAACTACATATCGCTAAAAGTTACTTGATATACCATTCTAAGCCGTGTCCTAGCAAATACACCGGCTCATCTTGACTAACGAGTTCGAAAAACAACTGATAATAGGCGTTTCCAGAGAACCTGAACCGCCCCTTTCGATTTTTAAAAATTAAATTCCCTGCCCTGGTCGATTGGGTGGAGATAGAGCGATGAAATTCACGGATGCACACCTTCTTTTCACGCTCTTCAAAATGAGATATTAACCAACCCTGTACCCCTTC
Organism: Trissonchulus latispiculum; assembly: GCA_030248195.1. Lineage (NCBI taxonomy): Eukaryota > Metazoa > Nematoda > Enoplea > Enoplida > Ironidae > Trissonchulus > Trissonchulus latispiculum. Next base: position 15,110 of record JASAND010001853.1, on the reverse strand, counting down.
CCAATCTCGAGATCTAGGGGCGAAAAACAACTGATAATAGGCGTTTCCAGAGAACCGGAACCACCACCTAAAATTTTTAAAAATTTAAATTTTAAATTCCCTGCCCTGGTCGACTGGGTGGATATAGAGCCATGAAATTCACGGATGCACACCTTCTTTTCACGCTCTTCAAAATGAGATATTAACCAACCCTGTACCCCTTCCCAATCTCGAGATCTAGGGGCGAAAAACAACTGATAATAGGCGTTTCCAGAGAACCGGAACCACCACCTAAAATTTTTAAAAATTTAAATTTTAAATTCCCTGCCCTGGTCGACTGGGTGGATATAGAGCCATGAAATTCACGGATGCACACCTTCTTTTCACGCTCTTCAAAATCAGCTATGAACCACCCCTGTACCACTTTCCAATCTCGAGTTGAAAGGGGGGTACAAACAGGTGCTAACAACAATAATAAACAGACAGTAGAAATGGTTGCCCTCTTCCTTTGGAAAGGTGGGCAACACAATAATAATAAATCCTACCGGCATCAACGGGTTGTCGCAGCCATTTTCCTCTTATTCCTCTGTGCTTATATTGGCTCGGGCTCAAACTCAGTTTTGGAACATTTTCAGACTTTGGCCCTATCACATCTTTTCCCTAGTCGCTGAGATCTTTCGAATAAGTACCATATTGACAACTTTTAGGACAATTTTTAAAATTCCGGTTTTTCCGTGAATTCCCGGATTTTCAGTTTTTCGGCTGTAATTTTCGCTGGACGCATTTCCGGAAAATGTCGCAAGAAGGAAAGTTGCTCAGCGCGACGAGTTCTTTCATTTGAGTACCATATCGACCACTTTCCGAAAAATTTTTCAAAACCGGAATTTTCCGGGCCTAATATCTCGAAATCCGTAAATTTTCCGGGAATTTCAATTTCAGATTCGAAATCAGCACCACCGACTTACCCTATGACCAACTTTTAAGCAAAATCCGAGACAAAAAATTTTTAACTCCAAAATCCGGGTTTTCGTGAATTCCCGAATTTTCAGTTTTTCGGCTATAACTTTCGCTAGACGCATTTCCGGAAAATGTCGCAGGAAGGAAAGTTGTTCAGCTCGGCGAGCTCTTTAATTTGCGTACCATATCGACCACTTTTGGAGAAATTTTTCAAAATCCGGAATTTTCCGGGTCGAATATCTCGAAATCCGGAAATTTTCCGGAAATTTCGATTTCAGTTTCGAAATCAGCGTGGTCGACTTACCCTATGACCAACTTTTAAGCAAAATCGGAGACAAAAAATTTTTACGTTTCCCTTGGTCCCCCCTTACCATTTTTAAAAATTCCGGGAGCCGCCATTCCCGAAATCCGGGAGATATCGGGATGCCCTTACAAACGGGAGCACTTCAGGTCACCCTACAACTATGGTGATAATTTCAGCCCGATCGGTCCAGCCAATCTCGAGAAAAAGGGGGGGACACAAATGTTGACCGGAATAATAAATAAATAAATAAATAAATAAAGAAACTTAGCCATATCAAAGGGTTGTCTTTTTTTTTAAAAATGCGACAACCCAATAAATCCTACCGGCATCAACGGGTTGTCGCGCATTTTCCTCTTATTCCTCTGTGCTTATATTGGCTCGGGCTAAAACTCAGTTTTGGAACATTTTCGGACTTTGGCCCTATCACAACTTTTTCCCTACTCGACGAGAGCTTTCGAATAAGTACCATATTGACAACTTTTAGGACAATTTTTAAAATTCCGGTTTTTCCGGGAATTCCCGGATTTTCCAATCTGCTGTCATAGCTTTCGCCAGAAACATTTTCAGAAAATACGGTAAAGATAAAAATTACTCAGCGCGACGAGCTCTTTCGTTTGAGTACCATATTGACTAGTTTTGGGCAATTTTTTCAAAATCCGGAATTTTCCGGATCGAATATCTCGAAATCCGTAAATTTTCCGGAAATTTCTATTCCAGTTTCGAAATCAGCGTGGTCGAATTACCCTATGACCAACTTTTAAGCAAAATCCGAGACAAAAAGTTTTAAGTCCAAAATCCGGGTTTTCGTGAATTCCCGGATTTTCAGTTTTTCGGCTATAACTTTCGCTAGACGCATTTCCGGAAAATGTCGCAGGTAGGAAAGTTGTTCAGCTCGGCGAGCTCTTTCGTTTGAGTACCATATTGACTAGTTTTGGGCAATTTTTTCAAAATCCGGAATTTTCCGGGTCCAATATCTCGAAATCCGTAAATTTTCCGGAAATTTCGATTTCAGTTTCGAAATCAGCGTGGTCGAGTTACCCTATGACTAACTTTTGAGCGAAATCGGAGACAAAAAATTTTTTGGTCCAAAATCCGGGTTTTCGTGAATTCCCGGATTTTCAGTTTTTCGGGCATAACTTTCGCTAGACGCATTTCCGGAACATGTCGCAAGAAGAAAAGTTGCTCAGCTCGACGAGCTCTTTCATTTGAGTACCATATGGACCTGTTTCGGAAAAATTTTTCAAAATCCGGAATTTTCCGGGTCCAATATCTCGAAATCCGTAAATTTTCCGGAAATTTCGATTTCAGTTTCGAAATCAGCGTGGTCGAGTTACCCTATGACCAACTTTTGAGCGAAATCGGAGACAAAAAATTTTTGACCATTTTTTAGAATCGCCTTGGTCCCCCCTTACGATTTTAAAAATTCCGGGAGCTGCCATTCCCGGAATCCGGGAGGTATCGGGCTACGCTCGCTTCCGGGAGCACTTCACCCCACCCCCTACTGATAGTGATAATTTCAGCCCGATCGGCCCAGCCAATCTCGAGAAAAAGGGGGGGGACAAAGTGTTGACCGGAATAATAAATAAACAAGCGAAGTGGCATGAATGGGTTGCCGCTGGTATTTTTCCTCTTATAAACGAGATAAGTCAATTATCCTACGACAATACTCCTTGTCCCTATGACAGCTTTTTATATACTTAAAGAGATCTTTTGATTGATACCCATATTGTCGTTTTTCCATAACTTTTGATTTTGACCCATTTTGACCGGTTTTGGCCATTTTTGACCACTTTGAGGCCCCGCAACTCATTTTCTGTACATTTTGGTGCTTTGTCCCTATTACAACTTTTTATCTACGCAACGAGAGCTTTCGAATGATACCCATATTGTCGTTTTTCCATAACTTTTGATTTTGACCCATTTTGACCAGTTTTGGCCAGTTTGACCCATTTGAGGCCCCGTAACTCATTTCTCCTACATTTTGGCGCTTTATCCCTATTACAACTTTTTATCTACACAACGAGAGCTTTCGAATGATACCGATATGAGTCCGATCTGAGAACTTTCAATTTTGAGCCATTTTGGCCGTTTTTGGCCATTTTTTACCACTTTTCGCCTCATAACTCAAAATGAGTGCATTTTCAGGCCTTGACCCTATTACAACTTTTTCTTTACTCGTCGAGAGCTTTCAAATGACACCAAAATTAGCTCATTTGGACAACTTTTCTATTTTACTCATTTTTACTCACGGGGCTGCTCCGGGAGCACCTCTGCTCCCCCGGGGCTCCCCGCGCTTCCGGGAGCAGTTCACGTCAAGACCTTCAAAATGAGGTATCAACCACCTCTCTACCCCTTCCCAATCTCGAGATAGAGGGGGGGGACAAGAATCCGGAGAAGAAATAATAATAATAATAATAAATAAATCCTACCGGCATCAACGGGTTGTCGCAGCCATTTTCCTCTTATCTAAAGGGCCAAAACTCAGTTTTGGTACATTTTCAGAACTTGGTTCTATTGCAACCTTCTTCCTACTCGTTGAGGGCTTTCAAATGAGTACCATATCGACTACTTTTGAGACAATTTTTAAAAATTCCAATTTTCCGGGAATTCCCGGATTTTCGGTTTTTCGGACGGAACTTTCGCTAGGCGCATTTCCGGAAAATGTAGCAAGAAGGAAAGTTGCTCAGCTCGGCGAGCTCTTTCATTTGAGTACCATATCGACCACTTTTGGAGAAATTTTTCAAAATCCGGAATTTTCCGGGTCGAATATCTCGAAATCCGTAAATTTTCCGGAAAATTAGATTCCAGTTTCGAAATCAGCGTGGTCGACTTACCCTATGACCAACTTTTAAGCAAAATCTGAGACAAAAAATTTTTAAGTCCAAAATCCGGGTTTTCGTGAATTCCCGGATTTTCAGTTTTTCGGCTATAACTTTCGCTAGACACATTTCCGGAAAATGTCGCAAAAAGGAAAGTTGCCCAGCTCAACGAGCTCTTTCATTTGAGTACCATATCGACTACTTTTGAAGAAATTTTTCAAAATCCGAAATTTTCCGGGGCGAATATCTCGAAATCCGTAAATTTTCCGGAAATTTCGATTTCAGTTTCGAAATCAGCATGGTCGAATTACCCTATGACCAACTTTTGAGCGAAATCGGAGACAAAAAATTTTTACGTTTCCCTTGGTCCCCCCTTGCCATTTTTAAAAATTCCGGGAGCCGCCATTCCCGGAATCCGGGAGGTATCGGGCTACCCGCACTTCCGGTACCACTTCACCCCACCCCCAACTGGTACTGATAATTTCAGCCCGATCGGTCCAGCCAATCTCGAGAAAAAGGGGGGGGACAAGATTGTTTACCGATATAATAAATAAATAAATAAAGAAACTTTCCCATAACAAAGGGTTGTCTTTTTTTTAAAAAAATGCGACAACCCAATAACGGACATACCCAACACAAAGGGTTGCCTTTTTGAGAAAAAAGCGGCAACCCAATAAATAAACAAGCGACTGCGAGTGTGTGTTGCCCACCTGCATATTCCATTTAGGTCACAGCTTTATTTCCTAAGACTTTGATAGCCTTCCGTTCAAGAAATAGGTTCTTCTGCAATATGATTGCTTTTATTCGAATACAATAATGACGACACCTTCATTCTAAATGGTTGCCCTTGAAAAGGCAGTTGGGATAAGTGATATTTCCATTACACTTTGTTAATACTGCTTCATACAAATGGTTGCCCTTAAAAAGGCAGTTGGGATTAGCGATTTCCCCATTACAATTTGTTAACACTACTTCATACAAATGGTTGCCTTTAAGAAGAAAGTTGGGATAAGTGATTTTTCAAGTATACCTTGAATATTTGCTGCTTCATACAAACGGTTGCCCTTAAGAAGGCAGTTGGGATAAGCGATATTTTGACTAAACTTCGATTGCAGATTTGGAATCTGCGTCCCCGAATTACCCTAGGACCGACTTTTCAGCCAAATCGGAGACAAAAAGTTTTTGACCATTTTTGACACCTTCATCTGAAAATGGTTGCCCATAAAAGGGCAGTTGGGATAACCAATTTTCAACTTAATATCGCTAAAAGTTACTTGATATACCATTCTAAGCCGTGTCCTAGCAAATACACCGGCTCATCTTGACTAACGAGTTCGAAAAACAACTGATAATAGGCGTTTCAAGCTGTTTGCTCACTTTTGCGGTCTCCAACAGTGTAACTTTTGGTCATATCTCGAGATCCATACGAGCTAGAAAAATTTCGATTGCAGATTTGGAATCTGCGTCCCGGAATTACCCTGGGACTGACTTTTCAGCCAATTCGCAGACAAAACGTTTTTGACCATTTTTGAGAATCGCCTTGGTCCCCCCTTACGATTTTAAAAAATTAAATTCCCTGCCCTGGTCGACTGGGTGGGAGTAGAGCGATGAAATTCACGGATGCACACCTTCTTTTCACGCTCTTCAAAATGAGGTATGAACCACCCCTGTACCCCTTTCCAATCTCGAGTTGAAACGGGGGTACAAACAGGTGCTAACAACAATAATAAACAGACAATAGTAATGGTTGCCCTTTTTTCCTTTGGAAAGGTGGGCAACACAATAAATAAAGAAACTTAGCCATAACAAAGGGTTGTCTTTTTTTTTAAAAAAATGCGACAACCCAATAATAATAACACGACGAGAATAAGGGTTTGCCCTTTTCCTTCGGAAGTAGCGGCAAACCAAAAATCCCCCTCGTTACTTTGAGCGCATAGTCCCAAATATTCAAATAAAATAAACCAAACCGATCTAGCTGCTAGCCTGTGAAAAAAAGTTGATTTCAACCGAAGTGCCAAAATAGCGAAAGTCCGACTTTGGGGCCTTGGCACAGAGCCAAAGTTGGCCGAGTGCCAAAATGACCTTCGTTTGGTAGCATGGGAGGATACTGTCTACCAACATATCATAGTAGCATTGGACCAAAATGCCCACATCGTTCCAACACTTCGCTAGAAAATGCACTTCCAATAAGCGTTATTAACCGAGAAAAAAAAACAACCGCACGGTAACTATCGCCTAGTGCAAAATTTCGAAGTTCCGAATTTTAACCAAAAGTATGGTGATACTTGTAGTACTACTCGAGTACTTTACGATGGTAACCTTTTTACCCCTCCCGGACCTCTAATTAGCTGGCACCAGGCCCACACGGTCTCCAGGGGCCGCGCAGACGCCTTTACACCCATATTATGTAGGGGCGCTATCGCGCCCCTACATAATTATGTACTCTTAGTATGACTCACTATGTTGCCTCCAAGTTCCTTTGGCCCTCTGCTCCTGAGCATAGCAGTCTTAGATGGATGGGATTTGACGCAAACCCGTGAGACTTCCTTTTTGAAAACTCCAGTTGACTCTCCCTTGTACGCAAAATTCCCTTATATCAGGTCAGGCGCGTATCCAGGAAGTCCGGAACCACCTGACCTGGCTTATTTTTACTGGGGGGGGGGAGGGACCATTCGACGACCCCCCCATAACCACAAAAGTTGCCAAACTTTACCAGTTTTACCCTAAGTTTTTAAAAAATTCTCCGGCGTCGCCGTGCCGTATCTTTTTGCGATTTGAGCAGATTTACACAAAAAACACGCATAAATTCGAAAAAATTTGGCAAAAATGTGCCCCCTAAATTGGGTGTGCCCCCATCGATTGGTGATGACATGAAGCCCACCCATATATACATTTTGGTCTAAAAACAAGCCAGCCCCTCCCCCTTCCTTTCAGAAGGAAACTAAATTCTTAAACTACTTTTTTTACTACAATTAGGCCATTTTTGGAAAATAGTGGGTCGGTCCCTCGTTTTGGGTTGGACCTCCCTTTTCAAAATCCTGGGCAGGCATCTGTACTGAGGCGAGTGAATGGTATAGTTTGGAAAAGTGGTGGCTGGGGAGGCGACAGATCTCAGGGGTAGCTAACTCAGACCAGGACGGGACGATCCCTCATCAATAAACAACAGAGGGGGACTGACCTGTTCTTTGGGGAATCCCAACTGTCCACTCTCGTTCCAGCCCCAGACGGCCACATCTCCTGACTCTGTAACCAAACAAACAAAATCTTCTCAAGCTTACAGTGTGTATATAATAGATAGATTATATAGGTATGCAGACATAAGAAAGGCAGAAAAAACCATCAAAGGGTCCCAAAAAATCGGACTTCCGGCGGGACTCGAACCCACAACTTTTGCGGATTAGAAAAACGCTCAACCAACTGACGACATTCAGTCCACCTCTATTCTTCCACCGTTTACATGCACATACGGCAAATGTCCTGCAAAATTTTACAAGAGAGTAAAGATGAACGAGGGTCTGACAGGCGGGCCCGTCAAGGACACAAGGCAGGTCCCACAGGAATGAAGCTGATTTTGTATAAAGTTTTGCCATGACTAAAGTAAGTATGAATGATAAACCGGGCTGCTTCCCACAAGACTAGACAATCAGGCAAAGATTTAATAAAAAACTAAATTCCATTCCAACTTCAAGAATAACAATCAGTGAGTGAGTGGGACTCACAAACCAGTCAGAGCCAGATTGTGCCAACCACCGACGCCAATGCCAGTCACAACGATCCCCAGGAGGTCCTCCACAATTCGGGGACTGGATTCACTCCGGGCGGAGCCGTGGCCCAACTCTCCACGACTGAAACGCCCACACAATAAAATAAACCAAATCTCACACACAAACAAACAAACTTCAGCTCGCTACGACTAACTTCGCTTAAAACAACATTAAAAAACTGTGCGTTTAATCCAAAGCAAGCCGCCATGACGACCCAAACATGAACTGCCATAAAAAAGCTAAGCGAAACGTGTGCGCCAATGTGGTGTTCCTTGGAACAGATTGTGGAAGTCATAAAGTTTCCTCCTGCGAAAATAGGGACAACCATTATTAGTGTTTATTAGTGACGGACACCGGATATTTAAAATGTCCAGATATATCCGCCTAACTAGTAATTTCAAGAAAAAGTTTCTATTTCACAGCAAAATTTCCATTTTCTATCAATTTTCGGTGCTCTGCGGCCTGCTACCGTACAGCCATGCCACAGCTTTCAAAGACATACTCAGAAAAAATTGTTTAAAATATTAAAATATTTAAGTCGGATATTATCAGGATATCTAGCGCCCATCAATAAATTGAATACATTTCAGATCTAGCATATTGCTCATAAAAAGGACTAAGAGTATGTAGGAGGAGAGAGAGAAAGAAGGGAAGATGAGGTCTATCTATACCTTCCCATACCATAGGAGAGGAGACGACCGGCCCGCTCCAGAATCAGACAATGAGCCTTCCCGCACTGGACATCCGAAACGCGGAGTCCATCCAATAGGGATGGGATGGGAAGAGAACGACAGGTCACGTCCCCACACCTCTGTCGCCCATCAAATTCCAGCAGGCCATGATTTCCCTCACAAGCACCTCCTAAACCAACAAAAATGAGCACCAGTTGTCCAACAAATAATAGCCCATATTGATATTGCAACATTGTACGTATTACCTGCATAAATTTGAGTAAGAGAACAGAAGAGAAGAAGAGAAGAGAACACACAAACTCCAAAAGCAGGGTGAATCCCGAATCAAGAAAACACAAACCTGAGGTCGGCCGGCTTCATTCTGAAACTCTAAAGCTCAGACTATCTGTGGCTTTTACGTTGTTAAGAAGTACGTATTTTAAATTTTGTCGACTGTCCGACCGACTGCTTCTTGGGTAGTGGAGCAGCAAAATTACGTAACAAATATATAAATTAGTTATTCCAAGAAATGATTCCTCAAGCTTTATTAACAAGAACTAACCATTTTGTGGAGAAGTTGAGGAAGTGGGTTGAGTCTGGACAGATGAGAGGAGAAGGAGGACTCTACCGTGGGCCATGGCGGATAGACGACGAGCAGGAGAAGGGGTAGAGAGGGGTCCCCCGAGAGAGGAATCTCCAGGAAGGGTAAGAGGAGGACCAGAAGGAGCGACAGACGTCCCTTGGATCCATCGGGCGCCGCCAATCCCCTCCACCACCGAGTGGGGCCGCTCCTCCACACATGGACCAATGTCCTCAGCCTCAAAACAATACAGAAATGAGTTTTAACACAAAAAATAAGAAAAAGAAGCAACAGGTATCACAGCCCAACATAAGGATGAATACGTATACACAAACAAAATATAGACATTCTCTGTCCGGCGCTAACACACTCCCCCTCCGACACAAGCGTACCTATCTAAACAAATCTAACCTTTTCTTCGACTTTCATGAAGGCTGAAATTCACAGGGCACACCCGTTTGTTGTTACGAACGTAGGTATATATACGGAATGCAGAAAGGCACTTAGCCCCGACAGAATTTTCACTTTATCAACGACTTTCAGTCTATGGACCCTCTTGGCTTATTTTCAGGCAATGTTTCCATGTGGGGGGGGGGCTTCCACGATTCCCCGCGAGCAATGCGGGCTGCGAAGTCGGAACCCTTTTCGAAAATGTCGGGTAAAATGCTAAAATTTGTCAATTTTTGGGGTTACATGGTACATCTCGATGGGGGAGGTCGCCGAATGGGGAGCGGGCCTACCCCCCTCAATAAAAATAAGCTAGGTCTTTGTGATTACGTAACGTTAGCTGATACAGTAAGAATACTTGTACAACGTATATAATATATAGCGCGGCGGGAAAAGAAAACCCATTCTGAAATGCGGGAAAAGAAAACCCATCGGCAGTGTGAGAAAGCCATATGAGCTAGATCAGATTTTGATAGCCTATGTTAAAGAGCGTCACAAACTACCCTAGGGGGTGTATTATTGTAGTCTCCGGTGCTTCTCAGCAAATTTTGTGGGACTTTTAAAATTTTGAAACTTTTGGTCCCAACATGGACAGGGTCAACTTTGGTGTGTCACCCTGAACTACTGGAAAGACTTAGGGCAAAACGGATTATAGTTATACAGAGGATATCTCTTAAACTTCACGACGGCATATGCTGTTTGGTTCTGGTGCCTGTAGTGCGACCTGGCGGTTACCTTCATTCGGCGGGAAAAGAAAACCCAATTTTCAAAATGGAATATTTTTCAAACCATTAGCAACAAAGGTCATATGAATTGAATACTTAAATTTGTTTAATAGAGCCTCCAGATTAAATTGGTGGAGGCTTTATCTGGCATTATTCCGTTAAGTGTAGCCCAGATGATCAAATTGTGGCATGGTGCCATTTCAAGCCAAATTTGCAATTTTGACCGAATTCGCTAATTTTTTTACGTTAAAATGGTCTACTTTGGCTCAAAATACAATAAAAGCTTGTTTTGTATACGACAGAATGTTCAAACTGCAAAAAACAAGCTAATCTCAAAATTTCCCAAAATCTTTACGTGTTAAACATACAAGATTCTGAAATACTAATTTAACTTACATTTTCGCACAAATTTTGATATTTTTCGATGCAGACTTAATAGAAACAACTTGCTCTTTCGAATGGCGCAGTCAATATGGTTCTGGCACCCTTCCAGCATAAAATTCAGAATGGGTTTTCTTTTCCCGCATATGGGTTTTCTTTTCCCGCATTGGGTTTTCTTTTCTCATCTGTTTCGTCGAAAATTTCTCACTAACGGTAAGCGCTAGAGAATTGTTTTATGGCTCATTTTGAAGCTCTTCGCAAGGCCTCATGGTAGTTATCGTTAGATTTTCGATTTGTAGCTTAATAAAAAAGGCACAGCGAAAATTCGGAAATTAGGGTTTTTATTTCCCGCCGCGCTATATATGTGTGTTGGGGCATAATATGTGTGTTGGGCCTATGTCTGTCGTTTAAATTCCGGTTGAGAAAGCAAGTATATAAATCCGACACAGCAAGTTTGGGTGGGTGGTTCTATGGCGAAAGTTGTTCAGTTCGATGCGGGCCTTCATTTGACTCGAAATTTGACCACTTTTGAAAATTTTAATTTTTGACCCAAAATCGCCTAAGTCCCCACCCCACCCCACCACAGCCCTCTACAGCCACTTTAGGTACGCACTTCTATGACAAAAGTTGCTCAGTTCGATGCGGGCTTTCATTTGGTACCAAATTTGACCACTTTTGAAAAATTTTAATTTTTGACCCAAAATCGCCTAAGTCCCCACCCCACCCCACCACAGCCCTCTACAGCCACTTTAGGTACGCACTTCTATGACAAAAGTTGCTCAGTTCGATGCGGGCTTTCATTTGGTACCAAATTTGACCACTTTTGAAAATTTTAATTTTTGACCCAAAATCGCCTAAGTCCCCACCCCCACCCTACCACAGCACTCTACAGCCACTTTGAGCATGCAAATCTATGACAAACGTTGTTCAGCTCACTTAGGGCTTTCATTTGGTACCAAATTTGACAACTTTTGAAAAATTTTATTTTTGACCACTTGACCCCCTACCCGATTTACCCTTCAAACGGCAAAGTGGAGCCAGTCCAGCAAAATGGGTGAGTCGGACGGCAAAACGGACTCCGGGAATGAGCTGCGCGCACCAGAAAACCTCTATGGACAAAGTTTTGAGAGGCCATGCACAGTCCTATATGGTGTTCTTGTAAGTCGGTACCGACTTGACCCTCCCGACAGCAAAGTGGAGCCAGTCCAGCAAAATGGGTGCGTCGGACGGCAAAACGGACTACGGGAATGAGCTGGGCGCACCAGAAAACCTCTATGGACAAAGTTTTGAGAGGCCATGCACAGTCCTATATGGTGTTCTTGTAAGTCGGTACCGACTTGACCCTCCCGACAGCAAAGTGGAACCAGCCCAGCAAAATGGGTGGGTCGGACGGCAAAACGGACACCGGAAATGAGCTGGGCGCACCAGAAAACCCCTATGGACAAAGTTTTGAGAGGCTATGCACAGTCCTATATGGTGTTCTTGGAAGTCGGTACCGACTTGACCCTCCCGACAGCAAAGTGGAACCAGCCCAGCAATATGGGTGGGTCCTACGGCAAAACTGCTTACGGGAATCAATTCGCCGTGCCAGAAAACCTTTGTATGAAAGAATTGAGCTTTCTAAGTTGAATACACAGCGAGAATTTTCGCTTTTTCATTTTTCGAATTTTCACCATTTTTGACCGGCCACTGTGGTCGCATGGGAAGTGATAGAGAAACGAGACTTAGCTATTTAGTTAGTTCAATATATGTAGTTTCTGAATATAAAAAGAAATCGGCTCCAGCTCTTAACGTTCGAGCTGCGCAGCGACCACAAAAATGGTCATTTTTCGCTCTGAGCCGACTTTGCGGCGCCGCTGCGGCGCTGTGGCGCACCTGCGGCGCAAAAAAAGTAGCGATTCTTAAATGGCGCATGGGGTACTACCAGACCCTATACCACTTTAGGTCCGGCCTCCGCTGCAGATTACGTGAAAGAGGCGGAAAGTCAGGACAATACTACCATTATATAAATAGGAGAAACCGGGAAAAAAACATCGCCGCCATAACCGGTCCGGGGCGCAACTTTTTAACGGAAAGTGATACGGGGCTGAAACTTCGCACACATACTAAACTCGATGTGCTCTACAATTTGCGCATGAAATCTGCGCAGGATCTGCGCAGGATTTTGCGCAGCCTCTGCGCAGCTTATTTTACGGTGTCTCCAGAGACTTTTGACACATATTATAGGGGTCGCTGCCGCGACCCCTATGATATATACAAGGATCAATTATATATGTATATACCTTTGGCTTCAACTGACACGACTGAAAAATGAATTTCAGCTCTGCATCTCTGGAGGGTTTGGAATTCGAATCTGGCGACAGAAACGATGCATCGTCCAAGTCAATCCTTTCCGCAGGAATGAGGAGGACTGGATTTCTGGAAGTGGACCGCGAACCCTCGCATTCAGCCGAAGACTCGGCAGATCCACTGACTAGAAGACTTTCAGTGTCAAAAAGACTCCACAACCGCTTCAGACGGATTCTGATAAGATACTCTTCTTGAGGACTCCTGCTGTGGAGAGCATGACTGAAGAGGGCATAAATAAACCAATCTGAGCGACAAATATCCAGCAGAACGAGGTTCGGCCCAATTTCCTTATCCACGCCATTCTCACAAAAGCTCAGGGAACATGATGACAACAACTTCCAAATCCGGCTTGGCCATACACACATATCCATTTGCAATCCAAGCTAATAAAAGATGTACGTACTGTATTATTGTCTATGCTGTGCTGGGTATATCTATACTGCTGGCTTATTTTTACTGGTTGTGGGGGTGTGTTGACTTACGCGGCAACCCCCTCCCCCATTCGAAGGTCCCCAAATAAATTCCAACCGACTACAGATTTTTGCATATGAAAACCATATATGACAGACTTTTTGTAAAACACGCAGATGTCGCGATTGGTTTTAAAATCGACCCTCTCGATTTCCTTCATTTTCACATACGTATGTTGTATCCATTATTATATATTATCCATTCGCCCAAGGACAAAGAGCTGGTCAACAGTACTGCGACCTTTCCTGAATACACACTGCGGCTCTGATAGGTTTGCTTGAATTTTTTGGCGTATTCGATGCAGCAATACCAAGGCAAAAACTTTTCCCGGGATTGAGAGTAGGGAGATGCCCCGATAGTTATCACAAACTGACTTGTCTCCCTTTTTATGTAGCACAGATATAACCGCCTTGCACCATTCTGCCGGACACACTTCAGCACGCCAGCAGGTAGTGATAATACTATGTAGCCATATGATTGCACTATATATCTCCAGCATATTGAGGTATTTCACAGGTGATCCTGCAAATTCCAGGAGCTTTTCTACGTTTAGACTCCGTACTATGGTCCTGATTTCGTCTATGGTTCATTGCATTCAATTAAATAATTTCTGAAATTATTATGCTGTTTGTCTACAGAATAAACCAATTTGTTAGTTTGTTATATATAACTGCATAAAACTTTTCATTACAAAATTGTCCTTCACACAACTTGTCGATCAGCCATTTTATATACTCTGCATATGCTCCAGATGGCACGCCACGAAGTCTGAGCACATTATGATTGTGTATAACGTGAAAGTGTTCCGAGCATGCATTTAGGTGTACCACAGCGTTTCACGAAATCTTAGGTGTGCCACAATGTTTCAGGAAACATCAGGTGGCGGCACTTATAAAGATGGGAAGGGGACAAAAATTTTGCCTTGGTCCCCCCTTATGGTTCGAAAAAAATGTTTGTCTCCGATTTGGATGAGAAGGTGCCCCTAGGGCATAGGTGTGTTAGGGGGGGGGGTGGGGGGGGGACCCCTCCCCCCAACAATGCGAGGGGTCGCCAACCCCCCCCCCCCCCCCCAAAATTATTTCCGACCCCTCCCCCAAATCAATTTTTTTAGACCCCTCCCCCCCAAAAAATTTTCAAACCCCTACCTAAATTTCTGAAAATTAGCTCAAAATTCGAAATTTTTCCAAAAAATTCCAAAAATTAGCGAAAATTTGCTAGAATTCGCTTAATTAAGCTAAAAATCGTTAAAAAAAAGCTGTAAATTGAGAAAATTTTTCAATTTTTTAACGAAAAACCGACTTTTTCGAAATTTTTCGCCGACCCCTCCCCCCCAAATCGACTTTTCGGGACCCCCCCTCCCCCTTTTTTCGCCAAACCCCCCTCCCTAGTTTTTTCTGAACCCCCACCCCCACTTTTTTCGCCAGCCACACCTATGCCCTAGGGTAAGTCAAGGTCGCTGATTTCAAAAATCGAATCGAGAGATCGATCCAATCAATCGATCAAAATCGATCAAAATTTTTTTTAGATTTTCGCGAAAAGTCGCATATAGGGTAATTCGGAGATGCTAATTCCGAATCTGCGGTCGAAATTTCATGAAAATCGATCCTGCTCCCGCAAAAATCTATTTTCATTACTGTATAGCACACAACTGAACGAAGTACAA
>JASAND010001850.1:0-51455 GCA_030248195.1 Trissonchulus latispiculum | reverse complement strand
ATATATATATATATATATATATAGACCCTCAATTTCCAGGCCCCGGCCCGGCTCCGGTAGTGGCGGCCCCGGCGCATCTCTAGAAACTTCTTATAGTAGAAGAACATATATAGCTTCAGTGTTGCTTTTGAAGTGCCAGGCATTCCGTTACTTGAATCTGGACCATTTATTTCTCAAAAAATTGTGGAATTTTCGAACATTTTCCAGCACTTAATTTTTCCAAATTCCAACTTACAAAAAATCTGAAAATTTTCCAGCTTATAAAAATCTAAAAAGTCCACCACTGTCTAGTACCTGCCTACTAAGTCTGTGTATATATGCATAAAAGTTTACAGGCGGCAGTACAGATTTCAGGAGCCATTTTCAGATGTCAATATAAAAAAAATCGCTCGGCTTCGTCGAATCTATCCGATCAGAACAAATTTTTAAAGCAAAAATAATATTAATGCGTTAGCGCAGTAGCAAGAATAGCCTTTAAAGTTTGTTATTTTTGTCAGTTTTCATCGGGAAAATTCCTTTTTTTTCCTTTTTTTATGTTTCAAAATTCCTTTTTTTATTCCTTTTTTCTGAGGAAGGCCGCGCAACAGCCCTGCAAAGTGGAACCAGCCCAGCAAGATGGGTAGGTTGGACGGTAAAACTGACTGCGAGAATCGATTCTCCGTGCTAGAAAACCATTGTATGAAAGATTTGAGCTTTTAAAGTTGAATAGACAGCGAGAAATTTCGATTTTTCATTTTTCGCCATTTTTGAAGGGCCACTGTGGTCGCTAGAGAAGCGATAGAGAAACGCAACGTGGACCGTTAGTTAGTTCAATATATGTAATTTCTGAATATAAAAAGAAATCAGCTCCAGCTCGTAACGTTCGACCTGTGCTCTACAATTTGCGCATGAAATCTGCGCAGGATTTTGCGCAGCTTCTGCGCAGCTTATTTTACACTGTCTCCAGCCACTTTTCACACATATTATAGGGGTCGCTGCCGCGACCCCTATGATATACATACGTATACGAACATACGATACAGTTATATATGGTCAGATTCCCAAAAAAATTGGTGACAGTTACAAAAAAACCAGTACCAGATCTCTCAGGTACTTCTACCGTTTCGAGCCGAATTTGGCGCACAACAAGTAGAAGACCATAGTAATCGAATATATCAGTTTGGGTTATATAGCTTATCTGGTGAAGCCAGGGCGCTAGCTAGAAGACAACCACCCCAAAACCACCCTACCACAAGTTTCGACATGGTGTTGGAAAATGTCTCAAAACCACAACGGAAAACACGGTAAGTCCCTATCAGTGGTTGGTAGGTTAGGTGCCCAAGTACTCACGATACCACATATCCCAGCCTCACTGGGCCACCCGATTTTTTGGGAACGAATGGCCAAAATAGCCAGTTCGGACTTTGCCAAAATAGGTCACAGCAGCCACTCTAATTGTTTTTCTGGCGATATTAGCGATGTTTTAGAACGTTTTACCCCAAACACCATAAGAACTTATATTTGGAATCTTTGAGGTGATTTGACTGGCTCAGACAACCTGAACCTGGTCCGGACCCAAGTTGGTCTTGGACTTGGCTGAAAACTGATATTTACAGTTTAAACCACGCTGGAAACGCATTTTCCTAGTTATAAAACGGTTCTACGCAAAATTTCGGTTGTTTTGGTAGAGTTTGGTGATGATAGTCCCCAACTTGACCTAGGCCCCCGGGGGTCCAAGTTGGGGATGTGGACTGTTGTTACAGGTAAGTCCTCCGAAATCTTATAGTGTACTTAAAGAAAATACACGTTAAAAGAGTGCCAAATCTGTTATAAATGTCGGCTTAAAAGTTATCGGAACTTACACCTCCAGACTCACCATGTCATGGTGGTTCAAGGTAGTCTAAGTGGGCTGCCGTGTCCAGGCTAGACCCTTGGGCTCCACCAAGTATATACCACGTAGTATTGGTCGGTTATGGGCTATAGGTGGTAATATTAGATTTGCCCTACCTCTTCTCTGCCAGTAGTAAAGAGGGTGGTTTTTATTTTCGAACGCTAGCTTTTTTGGGAATCGTTCCCAAAAACCACCAAAATTTATAAATTACTCAGGATTGTCAGGGTCAGGCTAGGGGCTATAGCAAGGTTCACAAAAAAATCACCCCAAAAATTCACAAAAAAATCACCCATCTAGACGGCTAACAACAAGCCGCAGCTGGAAAATTTTTTGCATGGTAATAGCCACAAGTCCCAACCCTAACATATATATGTTTGGCTGCCGAGGTCCAACTCCTCCGACTAGGGTGCCCAAAATAGTCGACCCACCCAAAATCGGACCCTCGGACAACTCGGGACCAAAATTGAAATTTTTGCTGGTACTCACTATGGACTTTGCGCAGCTACCCCATATTATGCATGTGACATGTCCTAACTCTAAGCTATCCAACCATATATTGGATTCCCTGCCATGTCCTCTGGGTTCGCCACCGGCGGGTGATTTTTTTTGTGAACAAGTTCACAAAAGAAAAATCACTATCAACTTTTTATAAAATGCCTCTGGGGCAACCGCTAGGGTAAAACTAATGCCAAATTCGAGCTCAGCTACCCGGAAAACCTATATAGAGCATGTTTTAGGTACCTCAACCCCATACATTAACATAGGGTCGGGTCCTGGGGGGGGGCTTGTCCCCAGAAAATTTTGAGGGGGCTTGTACCTTCAACAAAAATTTTCAGGGGGGGGGCTTGTACCTCAAGAATAAATTTGTAAAATTTTTCGAAAAATTAACACTAATTTTAAAATTTGCAATTTGTTATCAAAATTTGCAAGAAATATTCAATTTTTAAAAAATTTCAAAATTTTGCCCGATTTTTCCGAAAAATTAGACATTTTTGCGAAAAAATTCCGGCGAAGCCGGAAATTTTTTGAAATTTTAGTGTAAAAACTAATTTTTTTCGGCTATTTTTGCCTATCCCTTGGCCATTTTTTCGTTACCCCTTGTCCTCGACGGCGGTAGGGCTTGTACCTTGTCCGGGTTGGGGGGGGGCTTGGACCCCCCCCCAGACCCCCCCGCGTTAACCTATGCTCAACCCCCTTCTGACAGACGGTCCGGCCGATGGACCCGGCCCGGACCCTCCGGACCCAGGGGGTGGTCAGGATCACCTATCTGGGCAAACGCTACCTAAAAACTAATGCCAAATTTGAATTCTACGCACCGAAAAACCTATATAGGTGAGTTTTTAGGCTTCTGGGACCTTGAAATAAAATTTTTGGTCAGTCACGTGACCCCGACCCAGGTCACGTGACCCTAGGCCAAGTCACGTGACCATTCCATATACGAAATTACTCCGCCAAATTGTTTGTTCTGTGCTTACTAGATCAATAGAACACAAAATAAGTGGATTCCTAGCTTCCTGGTATCAATAATAAAGGTCAAGCACATTGGCCTGGGTAGCCACTTTGGACCCGGGGGCCGAGAACCAAAATTCGAAGTTCAGCCTGTGCAAAAAAACTTTGAGGTCCAAATTTTTTACATAATAACACTATGGACTATGCTCTATTTATGCATGAAAAGAAAAATTTCCTAGCTATATCCTGAGATCAGATCCGGTGGTGATTTTTTTGTGAACAAGTGATTTTTTTGTGTATTCGTTCACAAAAAATCACAAAAATTTTTTATTACTCACGCTACATGAGGGCTACCGGCATGAAATTTGCACCATATATAGAGGGGGCCACTGCCGTTCCATATGTACCAAAAGTTTTTCGATCGGACTTCATTTGCGAAATTGCCAGCAAAAATTCGATTTTTGATTTTTTTGTGAACCTTGCTATATATATAGGTGGGGATATATGTCGGACCGACTATGCACATGCACCCTAGTTCGGCTGACCCACGACACCTTGCAAAAGTTAGCAAAAACTGTCAACTGGTTTTTTTGGGAAACTGACTATACAACAGGGTATTTTTTAGTGATTTTTTCCGGGGAGGGGGGGGGAGAATCTTTTGCAAAAATAAGCCAAAAATTGTATTTTTTGGCGTATTTTGCATGGTGAAACGCAAAAAGTTATCAAAAATGCCAGAATTTAAGCTAAAATAGCTATATTAACGAAAAAATCCCCGGCGACGCCGGAAAATTTTTGAAAATTAGCCTATTTTTGGCAACAATTTGGGCCTCCATAAATTCCGGGGGGGGGGGGAAGCAAAAATCTCGGGAGGGGGCGGTTTCGTTTCCGTCTATAACGCCTGGAATAAACGTTTTCGTTTCGTTTCGTTCGGGTCAAGGCTTAAACTAAACGTGAGCCTGGAGCGTATCCGGAGGAAGGTCGGTGGGGTCCCTCCACCCATTTTCAGGATGCCAAAGCTAGTTTATAGCTAATTTCAATGCAAACCGTCGATGGTTCGGCGCCGCAACTTGCTTCAACATTTTTTAAGCTTATGTAGCGATATGCAGTCATATTTGCAGTTTGTCCACACATTTAATTTTTTCAGTCATCACGAAAGCGAAGGCATAACCGTCCCGCTGAAGACGCGACTGCTGGAGTTGGACACGGGGTACTTGCTTTGGGTCGCGTGGATGGAAAGATATCCCTCTATGACTCCTCAAGTGGCACCATCGGCTCAATAGTGGTAAGTATATACGTATATACATGGGCGTAGATAAGGGGGGGCGCCCGGGCGGGGGGGCCCCCCCCGAAGCACCTTTGCCCCCCTGAAAATTTTGCTAGAGCAAAAATTTTTGAGCTCGCGCACAGCGCGAGCTTAGCATATTGCGCCAGCTTTATCGGGAAAAGTAGTCTGAAAAATAGGTTTTGACCTTTAATTTTTCAAAAAATCGCTAGCTCGAAGCCAAACTAGAGGAAAATGTCGTGCGAAAATTGCCGGGAATATGGGTTTAAAACGTAATATTTCTAAACATTTTCTACTGGGGGCTGAGCCCCTATAGTCCCGCTTGTCTGCATTCTTACTCATACGTATTACGAATTGCTAGCTATGACAAGTATTATGCATTATGTATATTGATTATTTCATTTCCCTGAAATAAAATTTCCTGTCTATTGTCTTGCAGATGTGGCAATTGAAAAAATTAACCTGTAATTTATTCCGAAAATGACTAAACCTATAGCTCATAGCTTAACAAAGAAAGTGCTCTAAATTAATTCCTGAGACTCTAGAATTGAAAAATTCTGCAACTTCTGGGGTTCTCCACCCCAGACACCCCCCGCGGGTGTTATTTTTTCGCGACATTTGGGTTCGCCACAGCCACAGCCATTCCCCGCGTGCATTGCTAGCTCATATTCTTTGCTGATCTGAAATAAAACAGCAAGAACGTGCTTAGAAAAAAATTGCTTTCATGTCTAAAATATAAAAATTCTCAACTTCTGGGGATTCAAAATCAATTCAGTACAAAATAAGCTGAAAATTATCAACTTTGATATTTTCATTGAGTTTGAGTTAGTTTCTCTAGCAGTTTTTTTGTTGAAAACCTGAAAAAAGTCAACTTTAATAATTAAGCCGTTTCTGGTGAAAATCAGAAAATTTCTCAAGTTTACTATTTAAGAATTAAAGCTTCTGTAGTAGCTTTTGGTGAAAATATGGGAAAATGAATTTTATTTTGAAAAGTGTTGAAATTTATGACTGTAGGTCACGGTAAAAAATTACTGAATATCAGGGGGGGGGTAGGTTCGGCCCCCGCACTCCCCCCCCCCGACTTGCCAAAGATCCGCCCACCCCGAAGAAAAGACCTATCTACGCCACTGCGTATATATATACTTAATTTTTCGCAATTAAATTACCTTTGTGCGTACGTGGTTACATTATACACCATAGTTCAAGGAGAAGAAGTCAATAGCTTCCGTACAACCCTGAAACAGTGTTCAGACAGTTGAACGACACGTGAGAGTCTTTCATAGAAAAAATAATGATAGATTTTGCACTGAGAATTCCCCCTCCCATTTTCCTGTTCCATTTCCACGTTTCGGAATTCCCCACCCACATCGCACAAAAGTAGAAAAATCTAGTTTTCGAAGAAATATTTTCAAGTTTCTTCATTTTTAGCTAATCTATGGAATTATAAAGCTCATTTTGGTCTTAACAACTTAAATTTTAAAATTGAAAAGTAAAACTTCAATGAAAGTGCTTCAAGTAAAACTTCATCCATGCTAAGAATTTTTTACGAGTTTCATTACTTTATTACCCGTGGTTTAAAGTGTACGTTATAATTTGTAAAAACAGAAGCAGAACGACGTACGTAGAAGCAATGTACGTAGTTACATGGGTTCACAGAAACAGTGGTAACGTATATGATAATTGCTGCTTTCAGGATTTTGGAAACACAAGCCCAGTTGTGTCAGTTAACTTTTTCAACTCCAAACCACTGCTATTCTGTGCCCTTGGAAAGAATGGAAGTGTGAGCATTGTTGATGTGATCAAACGTGAAACTAAAAGGTATGGTCTTACCACAATGTTTGGTGCGAAAGCTACTTCAGGAAGCTTCCTTGTCAGCTCTGTTTTTCTGCTGACAGCTGTTCAGAAGTTGTTTGGTAGATATGTGATACGAGCGTTTACCTGGAAAAACTGTTAAGGGGGGGCTACGAATTTTACTGAAAGTTCGATGTTGGAAAAGCTAGCTAGTCTTTTACCATATAATAGCATTAGGTTTAGTGTAAAATAGTTTAAAGTTTGAAAGAATTCCATGCAGCGTAGCGTCCTGTGGAGCCATCAGAAGTTGGTGTTGTCGGTCCAAAGCTCGACATGACACGTACACAAACTTTGCCTCGCCCTGATCGCTATGCGCAAGGTACGGTACCCAAATTTTCCGGAAATAGTACTGACATATAGCGCTTGGATATCGTGCAAAATAATCCTTAGATCAGTGTATACTTTTCTGTGCGATACAATCAAAGTGCGAAAAATTGGGTGTTGTAGGTCTATACGGCTGGAGGTTAACTAACGTCTAATGAGCTGTGGTTTATCAAAGAAGCCCAACTTTGCTCCAATTAATACTCCAAGTATCTGTCTTAACTTATGTAAAAATGACGTGATTTCGTTAATCCCTGCGTTCGCAGTGCTAGATTACATTATCGATATTGTCGCTGTTATTTGGTGCCATTTCGAAGATGTGAGTCAATTATATACTCCAAAGTACTGCTGCAGAATCGGCTGAAACCTTGCGCATTACAGGCCAGTGAGTACACCAGGATGTGCCGATAGTTAGGTCACTAAACCTCGCTCCAATGTTTAGAAATGCTAGATTGATTTCTCGAAGAATGGATGGCGATCGCTCCAAAAAGATCTAAGACAGTTGTAAGCGCATACTGAACGAAGAAAGCGTCATATCGAAAAACGGATTTCATATTCGAATTCAGCAGGCCAAATAACCCCTATAAGGACCTTTTCGGCAAAATCGGAGACAAAAAATTTTTTGACCCCATTTTTACTGCGCTTAGCTAGCTTTGCAGGCCTAAAAATAAGGGTTATTTCTTAACAAAAAGTTTGCTAGCACACAAACCAGAAAACCAAAACTCTCGAAACTCACAGACAGTTTGCCCCTATTAGAGCCTAATATTTGGTAAAAAGCTGGGGTAGGCTAGGGGCTGTCAATTTTATTAGATCGGAAACGGCGCACGGTCACATGGCAACTTTTTGTCAAATTTCAAACTTTGAGCTGTAATAGCTAAAGAAGGAAGCGATGCTCGAAAGTCGGAATACTTTTAATATTTAGCACTAGTAACCTGGCTTTTTCCTAGGCAAAAATTTCTGGGGGGGGGGGTCCCCCCAGGTCTGGGGGGGGGCTCCGATTTCTGGGGGGGAAGAAAATTTTTTAGAAAAATGTCTAAAAATAGCTATTTTTTGCTGCTGAGCTAAAAAATTGACTATTTTTAACTTAAATTTAAGCTTAACATAGCTAAAAAATGCTTAAAAATGGGTAAAAATCCGGCGAAGCCGGAAAATTTTTTCAAAATTTACCATCAAAACCCAATTTTTCGGGGCACTTCAGGGTGGGGGGGGTTCTGGGGGGGGAAGGCCCGAATCCAGGGGGGGCGATTCTGGGGGGGGGGGGGCGACCCATGTCTGGGGGGGGGGCCCCCCACCCCCCCCCCCCCTTGTAGGAAAAAGCCAGGAAACAGTTAACATTTGTGGCAAAAAGTTTCAGAATTGGTCAAACCGTTAATCCACCAGAATTCAGAAAAGCTTTTTCAAAAAACCCACTTTTCGCACCAAAATTTCGACTTTGGCGTAGTGCCAGAATCGATGTGTGTTAGATATAATAATGCCCACTACGGACTATTTAACCTTGATATGTTAGCTAATCATACGGCAAAAGGTAGGTCTCTCTGAAGAAGTTGGGCAAAACCGTTCGTAGCCCCCCCCTTAAGTTGGGAATTGGCACAATATACTGGGCCGCTTTGCAAAAGAGTCTCCTAAGTACCCTCCTAGGAGGCTACTTAGGGGGTTGCCTAGGAGCTGCATATTTAGGAGGTAGTTAGGTAGGAGTCTGCCTAGTCCTAAACCCGTATCAAAAGATTTCTTCTAAGTTTAGCAGACGCTGTTCCTAAACTTGCGTAACTTAGGAGAAAAGTTAGGAGTGCAGATAGCACTCCTAGCTTAGGAGAATCGTTTGAAACCCATAGGGCCCGTTGCATAAAAGTGATTAGTTGATTAGTGATTAGTGATTAGTTGATTAGTGTAGCAGTTTTTCGAGGATAATCAAAGATACGAATGGGCTACGACAATAATTTATATGTCATTTGGAAGCGCTTTGAGCGTTCTAATGAAATAAAAAGTCTAAATTAAATTACAACTTAAATTGGAGTGATGCCGGCGTAAAAACTAATGAAATTAAGATTGTGTGCATAGTTTTCCTTTGACTGAATGAGTCAGTGAGGATAAATTAAACACTTCATCATTTCTGGATAAAGTACTTCAACAGCTACGATATGGTACCAAAAACTCCAAAAATGGTGAACTGCTGCAAAAGTTTTCCTCGAAAAACAGCTACACTAATCAACTAATCACTAATCACTAATCAACTAATCACTTTTATGCAACGGGCCCCAGTTTTCCTAAGTGAGCATCTAAGCTGAACTTAGGAGCGTTCCTAGGCTTAGAATCATTTGCAAAGCGGTCCTGAACTATGTTGATAACCTTGGTGTTCTATCTTGACTTCAGAATGAGATAAATATCGGAATATCCTTTCCTTGTACCAGCTCACACTTCGGATAAATAGTAGAAAATTAGTAAATTTCGACAAAAATTTTTGAATTTTAGCAATGTTTTGCAATTTCCGACAGTGCCTTTCAATTTTTAGCTTGTAACTTGGTTTGGTGGATTGTCGGATTGACGAAGAATTTACCATTTAATTTCTATTTTCTTGAGCATAACAATATACTGTATATATAGGCGGATATCCGGCGCCCACCAGTAAAGCCTTAGTCTTATCTGTTCGCTATGCTCAGTTTTGTTTGCAGAAGTTGGAAGGCGGACAGTGTTACTGTGACCTGTGTTGCTGTCAGTCCTGACGACAGTCTACTGCTAACTGCTGCCAAATCTGTACGGTGTTGGAGCTCTTCCACTTATGAATTATTGAAGGTTCGACCGTTTAGTGTTTGTACCGCGGTAGTTTAGTGTTTGGACTGCGACAACTCGCAATACCTTTTTCCGCTACTTCCATCTACATACTTGCATGCATATTTTCGTTTGAGATTTTAATTTTTTAGATTTTTCGTCAGCGGACAGTGACTTGCTGCTGATTGCTTGCTTTGCAGAAGAAAATGTTGGAAAAGCTAGGCTCTGTAATGTGTAGTATATATCAGGTAGTGCGCGTTAGCGTACTACCTAGAATAGGGAAATTAAGGGAGTTTGCGGCTTTTTGGAATCTGTTTTTTTAATAAGTCACGGAGGAGTGGACCGATCGGGCTCAAACTCGCTGTGTGAAGAGCCTATGGGCAGGGGTACATGCTGTGAAAATTTGAACCGAATCGGTCGAGCCAATCTCGAGATATGCAAATTAGGTGCTTTGGCCGCTTGCATGTTTTCTCCTTTTTTTCCACCCACCCTAGAGGTCGGAGGACAAAAAATTTCTATAAACTTTTGCTATTTTTGTGGATAGAATCCCCCGCAATTCAGGGCGAATTTTTTTTCGCGCTTGGACCCCCCTATAGGTCTGTGTAGTCGTGGGATTTTGCGATTTTGACCCCCCCCCCGGAAAAAAACTAAGTCCGAAAATTTATTAGTCAGACTACAGAGAGTTGTGCTCAAAAGCAGGCCAGGGTATTAGGGATTTTTTTCGGGGGGGGGGGCTTCCCCGGGGGGCCCCGGGCCCAGGGAGGGGGAAAGAAATTTCCGGGGAGGGGAAGATTTTTTGGTAAAAATGAGCCAAAAATTGCTATTTTTTGGCGTATTTTGCACGTAGAAACGCAAAAAGTTCTCAAAAATGCCAGGATTTAAGCCAAAAATAGCTATTTTTAGGTAAAAATCTCCGGCGAAGCCGGAAAATTTTTGAAAATTTGACCATTTTTGGAAAAAATTATGACCTCATCAAGGGGGAAGACCAAAATCCCGGGGGGGCGATTTCGGGGGGGGGAAGGCATTTTCGGGGGGGGGGGGGATGGTCAATTTCGGGGGGGGGCCCGCCCCCCCCCCTGTAAAAAATACCCTAAGCAGGTGCTCATATTGGATTTATAGCATCACCCTAACGTGAACATGTGACCGAAGCGAGGTTTCGCTGGTAGACCTCCGGTGGCGCCCTGGCCAGGGGTCACTAGTTAACGTGTAAAAGGGGGGGGGGGGTCTGGGCCTATGGACTGTGGAGCCCTACACATAAGAGCTGCTGGGCTGAGGTTTTGTATTCGAATAGGAACCCCTATATGGTGAATCTAAATGGCCCATTAGTTTTGCTCTATCACCTATCCATGGGGCTGGGGGGCACCCTGATGGAGGTGGGCCCCTACCGTGTCGCAGGTCCAACTTTAACCTCTCCCATAGAAGGATTCGCTGGAGGTACAGCTTTCATATTGGGCGTGTGGGGTGGGCTGCGGGAGCACTACAACATAGGCTATAGTAGGTTTCGCCCAGACCCGTGTGGCGCCCTGGCCAGGGGTCCGGACCGTGGACCATGCCCAAAAGGGCCAAAAATCGTTTTTTCCAAAAGTGGCCAAGTTTGGTATCAAATGAAAGCCCTTGGCGAGGCGAACATTTTTTGTCATTGGAGGACCCCTCCAAAGTGGCCCCAGTGGCCTGTGGCGCCCTGACCAGGGTCCGGACCGGTCCAAAATGGCCAAAAATCGATTTTTCCAAAAGTGATCATGTTTGGTATCAAATGAAAGCCCTTGGTGAGGCGAACATTTTTTGTCATTGGAGGACCCCTCCAAAGTGTCCCCAGCGGCCTGTGGCGCCTTGACCAGGGTCCGGACCGGTCCAAAATGGTCAAAAATCGATTTTTCCAAAAGTGGCCATGTTTGGTATTAAATGAAAGCCCTTGGTGAGGCGAACATTTTTTGTCATTGGAGGACCCCTCCAAAGTTGTCCCAGCGGCCTGTGGCGCCCTGACCAGGGTTCGGACTGGTCAAAAATCGATTTTTTAAAAAATTTCTGACTTTGGTATCAAATGAAAGCCCTTGGTGAGGCGAACATTTTTCTCGTTGGAGGACCCCTCCAAAGTGGTCCCAGCGGCCTGTGGCACCCTGACCAGGGCCCGGACTGGTCAAAAATCGATTTTTCCAAAAGTGGCCAAGTTTGGTATCAAATGAAAGCCCTTGGTGAGGCGAACATTTTTTCTCGTTGGAGGACCCCTCCAAAGTGGCCCCAGCTACCTGTGGCGCCCTGACCAGGGTCCGGAGTGGTCGAAAATCGATTTTTTATAAAGTTTCCAACTTTGGTATCAAATGTAAGCCCTTGGTGAGGCGAACATTTTTGTCATTGGGGGACCCCTCCAAAGTGGCCCCAGTGGCCTGTGGCGCCCTGGCCAGGGTCCGGACCGGACCAAAATGGTCAAAAATCGATTTTTTTATAAAATTTCCAACTTTGGTATCAAATGAAAGCCCTTGGTGAGGCGAACATTTTTTCTCATTGGAGGACCCCTCCAAAGTGGCCCCAGCGGTCTGTGGCGCCCTGACCATGGTCCAAAATGGTCAAAAATCGATTTTTCCAAAAGTGGCCATGTTTGGTATCAAATGAAAGCCCTTGGCGAGGCGAACATTTTTTGTCATTGGAGTACCCCTCCAAAGTGGCCCTAGTGGCCTGTGGCGCCCTGGCCAGGGTCCGGACCGGTCCAAAATGGTCAAAAATCGATTTTTCCAAAAGTGGCCACGTTTGGTATCAAATGAAAGCCCTTGGTGAGGCGAACATTCTTTCTCATTGGAGGACCCCTCCAAAGTGCTCCCAGCGGCCTGTGGCGTCCTGACCAGGGTCCCGAATGGTCAAAAATCGAGTTTTTGAAGATTTACCAAGTTTGGCATCAAATGAAAGCCCTTGGTGAGGCGATCATTTTTTGTCATTGTAGGACCCCTCCAAAGTGGTCCCAGCGGCCTGTGGCGCCCTGACTAGGATCCGGACCGGTCCAAAATCGGTTTTTAAAAATTTTCTAAGTTTGGTGTCATGCAAAAGTGGCTCAAATTCGCATAAAAGAGCCTGCTATTTAAATCTCTGTGTCCCCACGCTGGGCCGCTACCCCCGCTCCGCACATCATCTGCCATTCAGAAAATTGCGTTAAACTCTCATTTGCGTTCTCAAATTCGCATACATGAGCCTGCTATTTAAATCTCTGTGTCCCCACGCGCGCTGATGCCCCCTCCCAAATATCGGCTACCGATCAGAGAACTGCATTAAACACTCATTTGCGTTCACAAATTCGTATATAAGAACCTGCTATTTAAACATCTGCGTCCCCTCGCGGCGCCGCTACCCCCCCCCCCCTTCCGCATATCATCAGCCAGTCAGAACATTGCGTCAAACACTCATTTGCGTTCTCAAATTCGCATATAAGAGCCTGCAATTTAAATCTCTGTGTCCCCACGCGCGCCGCAACCCCCCCCAATATCGGCAACCGATCAGAGAACTGCATTAAACACTCATTTGCGTTCACAAATTCGCATATATATAAGAGCCTGCTATTTAAATCTCTGTGTCCCCACGCGCGCTGCAACCCCCCTCCCCCTTCCGCACATCATCAGCCATTCAGCCATTTGCATTAAACACTCATTTGCGTTCTCAAATTCGCATATAAAGCCTGCTATTTAAATCTCTGTCCCCACGCTCGCCGCTGCCGCCCCTCCCCCTCCAAAATATCGGCAACCGATCAGAGAACTGCATTAAACACTCATTTGCGTTCACAAATTCGCATATAAGAGCCTGCTTTTAAATCTCTGTGTCCCCACGCGCGCCGCAACCCCCCCCCCCCCCTTCCGCACATCATCAGCCATTCAGAAAATTGCATTAAACACTCGCTTTTGTGGACACAACTTTGCATAAAAGGTCCTAATAAAAGTATTTTGGTTTTTATCCTAACCCACGTGGCGTCACTAGCCTCCCCGACATTGCTACACACATCTTAACCGTGAAAATGCCGGTTGCTTAGTAAAGTCGTAAAGTAATACGTATGTGATCTACAGCGGAAAAATACAAGAAACTAGTAACAAAAATGCCCTAACGGTCATTGCTAAAGGGGAGAATAGGGAAATGCTGCTAAAGCGGAAAAATGCCAATAGTTTCGTGCAGATTAATGTCTACTCAGCGCCTAAAATTATTGAAACCAGCTTTTTGGCGCAGAATAGGGAATCTAGCCAGCGCCTAAAATGATTGAAACCAGCTTTTTGGCGCAGAATAGGGAATCTAGCCAGCGCATAAAATGATTGAAACCAGCTTTTTGGCGTAGAATAGGGAATCTAGCCAGCGCATAAAAATGATTGAAACCAGCTTTTTGGCGCAGAATAGGGAATATAGCCAGCGCCTAAAATGATTGAAACCAGCTTTTTGGTGCAGAATAGGGAATGTAGTCAGCGCCTAAAATGATTGAAACCAGCGTCTGGGGTAGAATAGGCGCCTCTCGCCATCCACCCTATTCGCGTGAACTCGAAGAATTCTCGTGAATGAACTTAGCAAATAAGTACTTGACATTTGCGTGGATACCTGTGTCACAAAGGCTGTGTGTAAGTGTGCGTGTAAGTGCATCAGCAGTTCCTCGTGAAGTTCGAAAAAACCAGTTAACTTTAGGTAGAGGGATGATGCGTAATCACAAACAATGCCAGGTGACGTACAATTATTTGCGTACAGCTGAATGTATGAACTCACGCATTATGTTAACCTTGCTTTGCACATGTTGCTCAGGAGGTTGAACAAAATTTATCATGTTAAATATACTTACACGTTTATGTATTGTATGTGCTATATACGCTGGCTATCGTGGTGGAGAATTTGAGTGGACTTGACGAAGCGAAATGCGTTTATGTACATACAGCACGTAGACTATCTAGGGGGCGGTAACTAATTTTTTTTCATAGCGACTATTTCATATTCATTTCATTCAGTCACAGCGGAGGTCACATTACATGACACCATCACGTGTTCAGTCCAGCAGACAGCTCCTTGTGCGGAATTACTTCATCATTTCGACTCACAAGTTATCTCATAAGCCTTCTCAAACCAATGTATTATACTTACACCATTGCTATTGCGTACGTATCTGAGCATTTCACGCGAATAGGGTGGATGGCGAGAGGCGCCTATTCTACCCCAGACGCTGGTTTAATCATTTTAGGCGCTGACTACATTCCCTATTCTGCACCAAAAAGCTGGTTTCAATCATTTTAGGCGCTGGCTAGATTCCCTATTCTGCGCCAAAAAGCTGGTTTCAATCATTTTATGCGCTGGCTAGATTCCCTATTCTACGCCAAAAAGCTGGGGCCAATTTCATAAAAAACTTGCAACTTGCACTTGCACTTGAACTTGCACTTGCACTTGAACTGCAAGTTCAGGTTGTCAGTGTTTCATAAAAGTTTTGTGCCTACTTGACAATTTTTGGTCAGTTTGCAAGTCAACTTGCGGAACTTGCAACGCAAGTGCAAGTTCAAGTGCAAGTTCAAGTTGCACGTGCCTTGTGGTGCATATAATTTTGGTGAAACAAAAGATCTATTTTATTGTTAGTTTTATTATGCTTAAATTTTCTTTGATTTTATTAATTTAATTACATTATATACAGTATTACAGGAATTAATTACATTAATTTGATTAATGTTCTTCTATTTCATTCTGGTTCACGCTCTCTAAATTCCTATTAGAGTTGTGTATACTTCTTCTCATTTTGTTGATATTCCAAAACATTTTCCCCCAGAAAATTTTCCCTAACACAGTATTATATTTTGTATTATGTTTTTTGAACATCTATAGTCAGGCGGGAAAAAACCCACTCGCCAATGCGGGAAAAAACCCACCCCCAGTGCGGGCTTACCGGTATGAGCTATATATCTAGGATTTTAATAGCCTATCTTGAAGAGCATCCAAAATAACCCTGGAGGGTGTATTATGGTTGCTCCCACTGCCCATTTTTTGGGACTTTGAAATTTTTGGAAATTTTGGTCCGACCAAGTGCCGAAATTTGGCAAACTTTGCCGGGCCACCCTGAACTACTACTTAGACCAAAGCGGATTATATGTACCTGTAGGGCATCTGTTGTGCTCCATGATGATATATGCCACACTGCTCTGACCCCTCCGGTGCGACCTGGGGGTGACCTGGAGTTGGCGGGAAAAACACCCACGGCGGGAAAAAACCCACTTTTCAAAATTAAATATTTTTCTAACCATTCACAGGAAAGGTCAAACCAATACATACATACATTTGTTTAATAGAGCCTATAGATTAAATTGGTATAGGTTTTACCTGGGTTCGTACTGTTATGTGTGGTCCAGGGGGTCTAAATCGGACACGGTGCCATTTCAAGCCAAAATTTCAATTTTGACCAAAAATGCTTATTTTTGCCTTAAAATGGGTCTAGTTTGGCTCTAAATACAAGAAAAACACGTTTTCTACACGATAGGATGCTTAAACTGTCGAAAATAAACAATTTTTAAAAATTTCCAAAATTTGCCTATGTTTATGTGTTAAAGATACAACATTTTCAAATGACCATATGACCTCAATTTTAATACAACAAGCAAGATTTTGTGCAAAAGGTCAAGTTTCTATTGGACGGACATTTTCAGTAATTGTAAACCTGCTGCGCAGCTAATTTTTTATAAGAGAACTCTTTTTGCTTATTACAGAAAACGTACGTGCAAAACGTTGTTTGAATAATTTTACCAATGTTTGAGGAAACGTTTAATATGTTTAATATTTTAATATGTTTTAATAAAACGAAACAAAGATGTGACACTACAGCATCATAGTTCGAAAAATATATCCCAGGTGTAAATCGAACACACAACCCTTGGTTTACTAGACCAACACGCTATCCATTAAGCCACTGGAACTCAGTTTGAATTCGAACCAAGACTAATGTCTTCATTTTAAAGGACACTTGCACGGTGCGCCTTTGCTACATATCGCTTTCTGAGGACCCTTTTGCACAAAGTAAATTAAGTTTTAATATAATACAAGCATTTGTTCATGTGCTTCATGTATTCTAAGAATCTTTGCTGTGCTGTTGATGTCAAAAGTTGATTATGAGTCATCAAGCAGAATGATGTTTCCGGTTTTCAAATTGCTATTAATACAAGAGCATATATATTATTGCGTGAATCAGAAATAGAAGTTCTTTGAAAAGGAAAACAAGATTTTACAAACAAATCATGCTGGGCCTATCTTAAACCACTTCTCACATGCATTTATGCACAAAAGTATCTTTATCGAGCCGATTGCGTGCGAGCACCCGGGCTAAGCAAAATTAGGAGACCTGCTGCGCTGAGGCGCAGCAGGAAAAACTAATATATTTTGATGCAGTTGTACTAAAAACAACCCGCTCTTTCATTTGGAATGGTTAGAAATGCTCCTGGCAGCTTGCCAAAAATTTTTCGGGGTGGGTTTTTTCCCGCATTGGGTTTTTTCCCGCCAGTTTGGGACAATTTTTCTCGCTAACGGCACACCCTACAGAGGTGTTCTATAGCTCATAAGAAAGCTTACGACTAGGCCTTCCTACCTGTATAAACAGCATTTCGATATGTCAAACCATTAAAAAGTTCTGGCCAAAAATCTGAAAAGTGGGTTTTTCCCCGCTTGACTATATTTCATGTTAAAACCTAGCGCATGTGCATGCGCATTTTGCGCATGCCCTAAAACCTATGTGCATTTGGACGCTGTATCGATTGAGTGTAAATAAGCCAACTTTGTCCTTAACAGGTGGCAGTTTTGAAAAACTGATTTCTGCGAAAATGTCCATATTTGAACCTCAAAATAGTTTTTTGCTTATACTGACTTAACCACTGGAGATTTTAAAAGGTTGCAAACCTTGGTTTTAAAGCTTGTAAACCTTGTAGGTTGTAAACCACCAAAGGTTGTAAGAGCAAATATGCTGATTTTCGGTCCTCTTTCCAGCCATAACAACCAATCCTGTGTATTGTCTACCTGCTGGGAGCCTAAGGTCGAAAACAAAAAATTTTCTTATCTTTTCGTCTAAAAATACGGGACTGGTCCCAGAATGTTAAAGAGCATGAAAATAGCTTATTTGTAAGATGTTACTTTTTATGTAAAGGATTAAATCCGTATAAATCAAAAATACCCCAAAGAAACCAACCAGTACATACCTTAAGGGAGGGTGCACCATGAAAAACTTTATGTTCACGGATTCTGTTCATTTTCACCGAAAATTTTGTCACATATGCCCTGCACATCGGGTTTAAATTATGAGTAGTTTCGCTCAGTACTTAACGAGTAACCGGCTGTTAATTGCGTGCAATTTGAAAATGGGTGAAAACGACGGTGCCGCAGCAAATAAAGGCAATTCACCTGAACATCCTTGAGTATGAACCTTCATTCAGTTGTGTATTTGATATGATAACTGATAACTGAGTAAACAAAGGATTTAGGGTAGTCTCTAATGGGGAAAGCCTACTTAGCGGCTTTATTAACTTTATCAGCTTTATGGATTTCATGGAGTAGCACCGCCGCTGGAAAGGATTGACCATGACAATAATTTAACGGCTAATAACCTGAATTTGGCCCATTTTCGGGCAATGGTCCAAGAAGAAAAACTGTTGCCGACAGTGAGCGCTTTCGATTGATATAAATTTCACATATTTTGAAACATTTGGAAAATCACAATTTTTCAGCTTATAGTTGTCACTTGTCAGACTATTTGATCCCAGCTACCAACTGAATGTACCAACCTGTACCATTTGTACTCAGACTTGACCTAAGTCATCAGTACTGGTGCGCAAATAGACAGCCTAACATTTTATAGGTGTGTGTTGCCATAGCTCTATGTTATCTGCCAAAAACGCAATCTGCGAAATTTTGCTAAAAATTCAGATTTCTGCGCCAAAGAAATCTCCAAATCGGGCAGAGATAGCCAGGATCAATTGGGACGTTCAAAATGTCTTGTCACAAGCTGTGATTTGTAGGAAGTATAATCTTTAATTAGGCTTTGCAGCTTTCAGAGTATTTCATCAAATTTGTTGACCCCCAATTTGGCTGTTCTTAAACTTCAAAAATTTATTAAAAAATTTTGTAGGCCCAAATAAATTCTGCTTCCTACAAATCATCCTTCGAGATCGTATTTATAATATAAGATGGGCGCCGTTGATTGTTCCTTTTTTCTAATTTTTGGCTTCTCATTCTTCTTGCACTCTATTCTTGATATCAATTCATATATATATATATATATATATATATATATATATATATATATATATATATATATATATATATATATTAATTTTATTAATGCGGTTCTAATATTTATACATTATTTACATATTTTTAATCCATGTGTGCATTGTTAAAGTTTAAGAATTCCAGAATAAAGAACTTCGTCAGGGAAAATTTCGGGGCTAGGAATTTCCTAGTAAAACATGCGGGAAGAAAGAATTCACAAGTGAATTTTTTCCGCGGGGATGGGGGATTGTGGTCACGTGGGAAATTTTCCCTGTGACAGCGAGTTATTATAAAATTACATTTTTTAGAATTTTCACTAATCCAGAAGCGGTAAAAAGATTATTTGAAGACAAATGTGAACAGTCAAAAAGCCTCAGAACTCACAAATTCCGTGTACATTTCAACAACTTTGCAAATTAATATATAATAAAATATCTGACCATTAAACAACCAGTCATATCTTTGTTTATAACCGTTTTGCAGCATTATTTAAACTTATTAAACTACAAAAGTTAAAACAAAGAGAAAAAGGATGAACAAAGTGTGTAAGAAACTATTAAAAGTATTAATTACTCCATAAAATACTTTTAAAAACGAATAAAAAATCTGAAAACCTCAATCAAATGCATGAAAAACAACAACTTGCAAGAAATTGGTCAGTAAAATTTAACTCAACTACTTGCACCGCAAGTGCAAGTTACAAGTGCAAGTAATGACCGTTTTTATGAAACAGATTATAACTGCAAGTGTTAGCCGGTAACTTGCAACTTGCGGACTTGCAACTTGCGGTTTCAGTGCAAGTACGCAAGTACCACTTGCAGTTTTATGAAACAAATAACTTGTAACTTGCATGTGCAAGTTGCAAGTTGCAAGTGCAAGTTGCGAGTTTTAAGTTTTATGAAATTGGCCCCTGGTTTCAATCATTTTATGCGCTGGCTAGATTCCCTATTCTGCGCCAAAAAGCTGGTTTCAATCATTTTAGGCGCTGGCTAGATTCCCTATTCTGCGCCAAAAAGCTGGTTTCAATAATTTTAGGCGCTGAGTAGACATTAATCTGCACGAAACTATTGGCATTTTTCCGCTTTAGCAGCATTTCCCTATTCTCCCCTTTAGCAATGACCGTTAGGGCATTTTTGTTACTAGTGTTATTTTGTGCTTTGTAGGAGTATTCTGGTCATGCTTGCCTGCCAACCTCATTTTTGCACTTTGTGTCCATTCTGGATGACGGTGGAGATCAAAAGGAACATCTTTATTTTGTGCATACATCTGCCGAGGATAAGATTTTAAGCGCATGGTACGTGTGCTGATATTTTGCTGCAAGGCAACGTTCTTTGGTTTTGCTCAAATGAAGGAAAACCCTGTGTTTGCGTGTGGAACAGGATTGGTTATGTTTTCCTCCATTCCTCAAATTCAGAAATGGACCTGGTTGGTTTGTAATTCCCGGCTTAATAGTTTTCTGAGTGCACGGGACATATCAGTGTAGCACAGTGCACTTTTCTTGAGCTGAGTTAGCCTCGCGTACACTTCTGGTCACCTGTAGTTGACATGGGAGTGAATTAGACAGTTCCTTGGCAGTTGGAACTTGTCCCGACTTGGACCAGATGGATTCTAGAGAAAAGGGTGCCTGTTAGAAATACGTATTCCTTTGCTGAGCTCCGTGTCTATTGAATTAGCTATTGTCCCATAGAAATTGCTTTTCTGCCGCTGCTCCTTATCTGGGCTTGTGGGATAAAGTAGAATTTTCTAGCTGCTGGCCCTTTGGCATTTGAATTCAAAAGAATTTTTTAATAATAACTCAAAACTAATCATTGAAAATTGGGGCTGTGCATTCTTCGGCTTTTGTCTAATCTATTTTTGCTTTAGGAATGTTCGCTTGGACGATGGTAAGAAGATCGTAAAACGACCGGCGGCTACCTTTGCCCTATCGGAAGAACCGGTGTTTGTAACCTTGGGAAAACGAAACACTGTTAACACCAATAATGCTAGCAGCTGTAGCATTGCCTGTCTGGCAGCTGTTAGTCGAAGCGGAAAGCTGGAAATTTTTGAACAGCTACTGAATGGGTAAACTATTCTGTTTTTGGTGAAAAGAGGCCGAAATGGGGATTGGGGATATATACTTGCCACTGATTCAGTATGGCAATTTCTCTGCTGGTGTGAAGTTTCTACAGAAACGCCTGATGTATAAAATTGTGTGCATTGGTACCAAGGAATAAGACAAATCTTTCTTTTGTAGCAAACCTATTATTATTACAAGTAACAGAAATGCTCAGAACAAAAGAGGATAATAATATGTGTGTGTGTGTTGCCCTGTATCTATTCTTTAAATTCCGGTTGAATAAGTAAAGTCTATAAGACTATAAAAGCATCACATGGATACACAGCCATTTTGTGTCGGCGGTTTTATGATAAAAGCTACTCAGCTCCTTTAGGGCTATCATATATACCAAATTTGACCACTTTTTAAAATTTTATTGTTGACCCAAGATTGACTAAGACCCCCTCCTTTACCACACCACAGCAGTCTACTGCCATTTTGGGCATGCGGTTCTATGACAAAAGAACCAGCTCAGTTCCCACAGGGCTTACATTTTATACCAAATTTGACCACTTCTCAAAATTCTTATTTTTGACGACTTGACTTCCTACCCAACCAGACCTTCTTTTGACCACTTTTGAAAATTTAATTGTTGAATTAGGATCGACTAAGACCCCTCTTTACCCCATTATAGCACTCTACTGCCAGTTTGGGCATGCGGTTCTATGACAAAAGTTGCTCAGTTCCCACAGGGCTTACATTTTATACCAAATTTGACCACTTCTCAAAATTCTTATTTTTGACGACTTGACTTCCTACCCGACCAGACCTTCTTTTGACCACTTTTGAAAATTTAATTGTTGAATTAGGATCGACTAAGACCCCTCTTTACCCCATTATAGCACTCTACTGCCAGTTTGGGCATGCGGTTGAATGACGAAAGTTGCTCAGTTCCCTTAGGCCTTACATTTGATACCAAATTTGACCGCTCTTCAAAATTCTTATTCCTTAATTCCTTATTCCGTAATCCTACCCGACCAGACCTTCTAAACCGGTGAAGTGGAACCAGCCCAGCAGATGGGTGAATCGCACAGTAAAACGGATACCGGGAATGTGCTCATGGCGCCAGAAAACCCCTATAGAAAATGTTTTGAGAGGCTAGTTAAAGCCTATACTATGTAAACTACTAGGTAAACCTTCAGGAAGCGCTTGCCAAATTGACCATCCCGACGGCCAAGTGGATCTATCCCAGCAAGATGGGTGGGTCGGACGGCATAGCTGACTGCGGGAATCGATTCTTCCTGCCAGTAAACCTTTGCATGGATGATTTGAGTTGAATAAATATTCGATTTTTCATTTTTCGAATTTTCGTTATTTTTGGCGGGCCACTGCGGTCGCTGGGGAAGTGATAGAGAAACGCAACCTAGACCATTAGTTAGGCCACTAATGTAATTTCTCAACATAAAAAGAAATTAGCTGCAGCTCCTAACGTTCGACCACAATGATGGTCACTTGTCGCTCTGCGACGACTTTGCAGCGGCGCTGTGGCGTAGCTGCGGCGTTAATATTTTGCGATTCTTAAATTCTTTAAAGGGTCGGTGGTATTAGACCCTATAGCCCTTTAGGTAGGCTTACCGCCGCAGTTCACGAGAAAGCGGCGAACGTTATGTACAATTCAACCATCAAATAGGAGAAACCGGAAAAAACATTGCCGCCATAACCGGTCCGGCGCAACTTTTTAACGGTAAGTGAAACCGGGCTGAAACTTCGCACACATACCAAACTCGATGTGCTCTACAATTTGCGCATCAAATCTGCTCAGGATTTTGCGAAGTTTTTGCGCAGCTTATTTTACACGGTCTCCAGAGACTTTTCACACACGTTATAAGGGACCGCGACCACTATGATAATAGCCATTATATTTTATATTTTTACTCCAAAATACATTTGCAATATCGTAATCAATTTTCGTAAGCTCTTGTATGAAATGTGCAATTGTTTTCAGCAATGTAAAATTAAATTCTTTGCTCTTAATTCTCGTATATCCCGTTATGTTTCAGACATCATTCAAAAGTCCCCTGTGCTCCGTTGGTAACGCTCAGCATAGCAACGGAAGCATCCAAACCTCTCCCTGTTTTGGCTGCTCAATTCACCTCCGAGCCATTTCTGCTTTCTGTGCTCTACGGTTCTCCCGTAAAGCCAGTTTTTGAGCGATTTGTAAGATACTTATTTGGCTCTGTTTTATTTATTTATTATTCTGTCTTATGTTTTATGACGCGTTTCCTAGTAACATTTAAGGGATGGATGTGGGAGTGGGTGTATTTTATTTGTTTCTTAATGTTTGAATCGATTCTCATGTACGTATTAAATGAATGTTCACATTCACCCCAATAATTTTTGATTTGTTCATACTTTGTTGCCTGTTTGCAGAATTATGAAATCTGTGATGATTCAGTGAAACTAGTCCGGGAGGATCCAGCTAAAGCACTGATAAGAACGGAAGCAAATATGACCAAAGTTCGTACGCAGACTATAATATCAAGAGTTCATAATAAATTCCCTTATATTATAAAAGAAGAGTAAGCCACTAGAGGGCTCCTCTTCTTGGCATTGCTAACGGTGCTCCGACCACAATACGCGAATGTTCGCCCGTTTGGGGGGGGGGTCGACAAGCATACCCCTCCGTTTGGTGGGGGGGGGGTAGTCGAAAGTTGTCCCCGTTTGGAGGGGGGGGGGGGGCCAAAAGTGGTCCCCCGTTTGGGGGGGGGGGGTAGCTGACAGAGGTACCCGTGGGGGGGGTCGCTGAAAGAGGCCCCTGTTAGGAGGGGGGGGGTCGGTCAAGCAAGCTAAGTTTGGCTCATTCTGATTGGCTGTTGGCGATCGGTGGCCTCTTTCAGCGCCCCCCCCCAAACGGGGACCACTTTTTGTGACCCCCCCCAAACGGGAACCCATTTCCAAATAGAACAAAAACCAAGGTAATCCTTTGCTAGACCCCCCCCCCCCCACCAAACGGAGGAGGGGTATGCGCTGTCGATTTGGTCGACCCCCAAACGGGGGAACATTCGCGTATTGTGGTCGGAGCACCGTTACGCAATGCCAAGAAGAGGAGCCCTCTAGTGGCTTGCTCTTCTTCTATAATATAAGGGAAATTGTTCTGGACTCTTCTTCCTTATGTACTTCTCCTCATTTTGTAGCTGTTGCTGTAATGTTTGTGCGAATCTGTTCATAAAGTGAACTATCCTAGCATCTAGTCCGTGAATGTTTCAAAGGGTCTTTTACTTTTACCTTTTCAAAGTATAGGTTTGCTTGACAAAGCTCTTCCTTCTGAAACACAGAAGCTTTGCTGCTAGTCATTAGACATGCCGCAATTCGTTACAATCTTGCCGAGTTGAAGTTTTGCTTCAATCCTTTCACATATTTGCCGTCCTGCGTAGCTTGTTGCGATTATGAACAATTTTCAGGCTGTGTCTATTAAAACGACTTGGCGTTGTTTTAGACTCAGAAACCCATTGTTGATTCCAGTAGTGTAAAATATCTGACACCGGAGCATTTGGTGCCTACCACCTCTTCTATGGCCAAATTGAAGTCGGGTGATGTTGTTAAACAGTCCAAACGAGACATACCTATGGAGGAACGGCTGAAGGAAATTACGGAGAAAAGTGGAGCTGCCGGTAAAAGCTCACAACAAAAGCCCTCCATGTCTTCCGATACCCTGGCAATACTCTTGGTTCAAGGATTGCACAGTGAAGACTCAAAGATTCTTGAGGTTTGCATTAAATTATTGAATTAAGTTTAGGGTTATGACCAGACATGTGCAGGAGGGGGAAGTTCTGGGGGGGGGGTGAGCCGGCGGCCTAAAGCCGGAGTTTTCCGGTTTTCTGCCCAAAAAACCAGAAAAATCCGGATTCAGGGGGAAGAGGGACCCCCTCTGGGGGGTGAGGTCCAGGTCTGTGAGGGGGGGGGGGGGTTAAAATCCCCCCATAACCCCAAGCACATGTATGGTTATGACTGATGTTTGTAATACAGTAGAATTTTAATACCAATAACGGTAATTTTAAATTCAAACATAGCTTCTTGCTGTGTGCTTTTGTCCCTCTTGAACGTTTACGCCGATTTGATATTGAGTGAGTTTTCATTATTTTAGTCTGATAATTGTCTACAGCACAAATTTCATGTTTTCAGCAAGTCCTGTCACAGTCAGAGCCCGGCCTAATCGCTGCAACAGTGCAACAGCTACCGCTGCCATCTGTGATTCCCCTTGTGCAACAGTTGACAAATCGGATACGAACTAAAACAAAGTAGGTCAATGGAAACACGGATATGAAGAGTTAAAAACTTAAACAAAGCAAAACAATTTGCTCGTTTCTTTTGTTTTTGTTCATTACGTTGTTTGACTCTTGAAATATTTTTGCGAATGTACATTCCACTAAAAACGACGATGTAAAACGTGACGTTTTCTGCCGTTACATGCGTTGGTGTTCTGCTAAGCTAAGATTACTAGCTTTTAAACATTCTTATTTAGAGTTTCTTCTGCTGTGAAATGGCTGCAGTCAACGTGTAACGCTCACATGGCATACCTCACTTCTGTATGTTATCTATCTGTTGTGCTTATGTTTACTAAGGGCCTTTTCGCGCGCGAGTTAAACGAGTTAAAATTAACTCGATCCTTTTCGCGCCAGGGTTAAAAGAGTTAAATGAGTTAATTTTAACTAGCTGGGGTTAAACGAGTTAAACGCTTTTTAACTCGGTGCTCGCGCGAACATGGGTTAAAATTAACTCGTTTAACTCTACCTGCTTTCGCGCGCACATAATGGGTTAAAATCCACGGAGTTAATTTTAACTCAACCCCTTTTCGCGCGCGAGTTAAAATTAACTCTTTTAACTCTGCAGCAACTTTTCCCATTGAATTTTAACCCTCGATTCTGCACGGGGGTTAAACGAGTTAAAAATAAGGTAGGCCGCCTGCAGTCACTAAAGGTCAACTAAACCAAAAATGGTATTTTATTTAATATTTTGGCTCGTTTATTATGTTAATACAAGGGTTTTTTTACAAAAATCTTTATTTTTCGGTTCAGAACAAATAGTTGAGTGTTAAGCATCTTATTTGCAAAATAAGTACTGTGGAATAATATATAATTGCATAAAATGTGCTGAGAAAAGTCGCGAAATTGATCCTATGAAATACACTATGAAACGCTCAAAGTTATTCCTTTTATGGCATTCTGCTTGGTTAGCTTTGATTGGCTGTTTCAAAATACTTCCTGGCTTGATTGGCTAGCGCTACTTCAAAGAGGCGTTACCTGATAGGTCGGTGCTTACACACTTCTAGCTTATTAGTTTTCAATTCTTCATGATTGAAATGTGAAAAGTTTCGGTCGATTCTGACAAAGTACTTAGGAATTGCTTATTTGCTGCGGAACCGTCATTACACACATTTTCAAATTACATGGAAATAATCGATAGGTAATTATTTCGTTAAGCACTGAATGAAACAACTCAAAACTTAAACTCTATGTGCAGAAAATGTGTTACAAAGTTATGTGGGGAAACAAGCAGAATCCGTAACCATAACATTTTAATGATGTAGCCCTTCCTTAAATTGGTTTTAAGATCTCTGCTCGGCAACAAAGCACTGTATAAGCAAAGCACGGTGTGAAAAGCCATCATGAATGACACCGTGTATTGCACACTAACACCGTTCAAGGAGCAGCTACTCGTTATATTGAGCTTTGCTGTGTACTATTATGCGACAAATGACCAATTAGATTTTCCAATATAAAAAGTTTATTTCCAAAGCACGCCCCCTTTAATATTGCATAGTCGACTATTTTTCTAAAGGGTAGCTACTTCAAGTTTAAACTTTGGCTAGAAAAACATATCCAGTCAAACTGCTGCGATGGTCTAACGGTGGTTTGGGCGCCATATAGATTGTGCTAAATTAAACAAACATTTGTGCATAGATGCTTAAAACAGTTTAATCTCTACAAAATAAGGAATAACATAAGTAGTCTTCAACTAGTAGCACTATTTAAAAGAGGAATATTAAACCACCGAAATTCATTCAAGACAAGACGGAAGCATAGTTTGCCGATTATCTTGAAAACTGCTTTAATCTGATTTGAACGCGCACATGGAAAGAATGCAAACGAATCGGCACAGCTAAACGAGTTAAAATTAACTCTTTTAACCCCTGTTCGGGCACTCAGCGAGTTAATTTTAACTCGCCCGCTTTTAACTCATTTAACTCTGCTCGTTTTAACCCTGCTAGAGTTAAAAGAGTTAAAACAGGCAGGGTTAAAATTAACTCGCTGAGTGCGCGAACAGGGGTTAAAATATTTAACTTTAACTCGTTTAACTCTACTCGTTTAACTCGCGCGCGAAAAGGCCCTAAGTCAAATAAAAACTTCCGTTACTATGTTATCTGAAGTCTTCAGCCAAGTGTGCAGCACAAATTCTAATCTTCTGTTACATGTGTTGCTATATAGTATTGTTTTTTTGACTTTAGTAAAGAGAATCAATCAATCAATACATGTCTTTTACATGCTACATGTCCCTGTTTTAAATCTTTTGTCTTTTTTTAGCATCCGGATGTGTTTGATTGCCTGTCCTCCGTTTATCAGCTGCTAGACTCAAGACTGTCCCTTCTGGATAAAGTCTCACGTCTCAGTGGTCGCTTGAACTTGTTGATTGAACAGGTTGGTCAGGTTCACTAACCCTGGAAGGTTTGCTCGGAATCTTCCAAACCACTGTAGGTTCGTTAACCTGGGGCCATTGTCTACAAGATAACGGTTATGAGTTATGACCCTCCGTAAATTGAATACATAGTGAGTAGTGAAATTGTTGACCGCCCACAGATAAATATTCAAAAGGTGGTTTGAAAAGTTTGATATTTGGAAAACCGCATAAATCAGGTGACCGCTATGAATGAAATGTCTTTCCTGAGTGAGGCGCTAGTAATACAAAGATCCGCATCTTTTGATGTTTTTAAGTATTTTTGACAAAAGGAAAGTTCATACCGTGACGGTTTAAAATATATACACTTCTGTAGCAAAAGTGTACCACTAAATCAGCATAGACAAAACAATTGCTCCCTACATTTTTTGTCAGACTTTTCATTAAAAGCTTTGGATGGTTACAGTGTTTGTGTACTTCTCTTTTGTTTTATATAATTTTTTAAATATGGCAGGGCTGGAAATTGCATTTCCTATTCACCTTCTTTTGTCTTCCTCTTAGGCGTCTTCAAATTCCGGTGCCAGCACTTTCAAAACATCTGAACCGAAGTTGATTTATGACGACGACGGTAGAGTATAGTTTACATGTTTTTTCAGTTTCGTATGTCTTTGTAGTTGTACATTTCTGCCTAATCGGAAGCTATTAAACATGTCGAACTTTGTTTATCTTTGCAAATGTTCAAAGAGAATACTTTAGTTCTACCACAAAATGTCTAATTCTTTGCAAAACCTGTGATTCTTGTTGTTTGAATAATAGTCGTTATCGTCTTTACGCGTTCTCCAGTTTGGTTTGGTTAGATTAGATTTAATAATTCCAACATATTTTAGCCGAAGACATTGCCATGAACTTACAACAGAATACTGACCAGGGCATCGAGGTAGGTACGCCTGGCTTCTTCTGATTTATGTAGAATTAACTGTGAACGTTTTATGGACTTCATAGGAAGATATGCCCTTTGTAAATAAATATTCCTGAATTGTTGGGGGGGGGGGGACAGACAACAAAACTGAAAATTTGTTTCCTGACGGTGTTCATTCATGTTTTATCTTTTATATGATTTCTAGGACTGGGATGAGTTGGATGTCAGCGGTATGTCCTCGTCGGAAGAAGAAGCAGAAGAAAGCGACGACGCTGATGCGGAGAAACGGGTGGAAAGCGACGAAGATGAGGCGGGCTCAAATAGTGAAGATGAATATGAAGAAGATGACGATGAAAACGAAGAAGAAGAAGAGGAGGAAGATGAAGATTTATTGGGTCTGACGGCGACAGGCCGTGCCAGAAAAATGATGACTGAACTTAATGATGATGAGGATGATGATGATGATGAGGGTGATGACGTTTTGTTTAGGAAAGGAGGGCTGACTGAAGCCGACGTGGAGGCGGAAGAGAGTGACTTGGATGAAATGGATACTGGTTAATGCAATGATTTTGGAAGAATTTATTAATTCACCAAACTGTTATGTTGTTTAAATGTTTATTTTTTGCTTTTTAAGAAGGGGAGGGTCGCTGTTTTTTTCCTATCATCACTGATGTTTCCGTGTTCACAGCTTTGGATCCGGTCCTATGGACTGACAACTGCAAAATTGTCATCATCGTTCACTTTACATTAAGGGACCAATTGACCCCGCGTTTGTATCATGTGTACCATGTGTAAAACATGGATTAGAAAAACAAAAACAAGAATACTTTTCTGCGACCAAAACTGGTCTAGGAAAAATGACCATTATGCTGACCGAACCGGAATTTCATCAATCCGGATCTCCCTGAGGACGGAAACACCTAATTTTTTGATATAATTGAGACTTCGTCAGAATTTATTGATTATCTCGAAATTTCTGTGATAACACCTATATATATGGATTCACGAATACACTGTTTATTTACTTCCGCCCATTTGTCACATAAACCGGAAGGATAAATTAAGGCGTAACCTAGGGGATTACGGTCGAAAGGTTGACGTCTTAATTTATCCAATGTAGATTCCTTGTTACGTAATCCCAAATACTCCGTAGTGCATCTTTCTAGTTTTTTCAGGTTGATTTTTTCTTTTTAATAATGGCGGGAAATCAGGAATTCCATTCCCCGAGTGAAGATGTATCCATAATGTGAGACTTTCTCTCTTGCTATAATAGCCGACGGTTA
The DNA here is from genome assembly GCA_030248195.1 of Trissonchulus latispiculum. NCBI lineage: Eukaryota > Metazoa > Nematoda > Enoplea > Enoplida > Ironidae > Trissonchulus > Trissonchulus latispiculum. Next base: position 21,770 of record JASAND010001850.1, on the reverse strand, counting down.
GATGGCCCTCGAGCTTGCTCTTCCTCTAACCTGTTGGCTATACGCGCTTCAGGGCGCCTGCCATCAATACTAGAAGTAGACACCCTGGGGGATTTTATTCCTTCCTCTTAAAATTCTTAACATCATGCTTAAGCCTGTGAATTGTTGTAGTACTCATACCCGTTGATCCGTGAGAAGAAGTCAATTCTTCTCCAACTTATTCCCCTTTTTTGTATGGTTTTTACTGTTTTTAGAAGCCCTTTCTTCTTTCTTTCATCAACATGTCAAGTACCAATACGAATACAACTTATAGGTGCTCTTCCTCTGTAGCCTCCGTGGGGTATGGCACCTACATGCAAACGGATGGCTCTTTTTCTAGTCAGGCGGCTCCTCAGGAGTCGCCCAGTGCAATACAGGGCGAAGCATGCAATATCGCAAGATGTTCTATCTGCAAAATATATAAAGCAGGCAACAAATTTAAAGGATATTATAACGAAATTCACTTCAATATACATAACAATGGACAAGACATAGATTACAAGATTAACTGTAAAACAAAAAATGTAGTATATTTAATAACATGTAAACATTGCGGTATACAATATGTAGGAGAAACAGGCAGAGCACTTTCAATTAGAATAGCCGAACACAAAAGAAGCATCCAAAAACCAGAAAATTCTGGTTGCAAATGGTTAGCAGCACATTTTAACATAGGACACTGTACAGAATATAATGTTCAAATTATTGAAGCACTTCCCGACTTAAACGATAAAAACGAAGAAAAAAGAATACGAAGAATTAGAGAATCTTACTGGATTAGACTTCTAAAAACTAAATATCCATACGGATTAAATGAATTACTACAAAAGGATAATCCTGATCTACCAGTACTAGTAAACCTTAACGCCGAAAATAATATACGTAATACTAGAAAAAACAAAACAAAAACAAATCGACTCAATAAATCGCAGCCCACCACACACAATAATTACGATAATTGGTATAATCATAATTATACAATAAATAAAAAAGATATATATAAAACTATACTACAATCAAAACACGAAGAAATTACAAAAATAGCCGACATAAATGAAAAACACAAAAACCACCCACTCTACAGTTTTATTAGAGACTTAGTAGAGACTAGAGTCTTTAATAAACAAAAAATTAAAGAAAAATCTTCTAAAAATAAAGAAATTATAATTATCAAATACGACAATAAATATATGCACCTACTCAACATAAATACAATATTTAAACAAAATTCTAACTCTTGGCCGTTTGATAAAGGAAAATTAAGTGCAGCACACCCGAGGATACTATATACTTACAATACGCCAGCTTCAAGTTTAATCTTCAATTATAAAGAAACATTAAGTAACTTAGATGTAGATCAATGGATAGATAATCATAACAAAGGTCTTAACATATGTGACTGTAAAAATTCCAAGTACAAAGATAATACACATCAACACATTGTTACAGGAGACACTACTATTATTAAAGAAGATAACTTTAAAAAATTACTGGATATGGGCCCTAAATACCGACTCCCTAAGAAAATCAATGCAGAAGAAACTGAAGACAATATAGAACACGCTTTAAAAGAATATATAATCAAACTTAATAAAAAATACAAATGGAATATTACTAGCCTCGCAATGTGGGCCTCACGTATTATAGACGCTATTAAAAATAAACGCACCCACATAAATACAACATGTAAAACAAGAATAACCAACAATAACAATAACATCCTAAAAATAAATAAAAATGTAATTGCAGAATATCATGAAAAATACGTGTTCACTCCTGTAGACAAAGCTAATCAAAATATCGCTATCATATGCAAACAATTTTACATAGAACAAACGCTTAAGGAACTCGGAGCAATTGGCACCAGCAATAATACTTATACAAAAATAAATGAAAGAACTAGCGACATAATCAAACTAATTAATGAAGGATATGCACACGTAAACCTAAACAACAAAACAAACTTAAATAAACTACCATTTATTTATCTAATACCAAAATTCCATAAAAATCCTATAAAATTCCGTACAATAATAGCTAGCAAAAATTCTATCTTAAAGGAATTATCTATCAAGATACACAAAGCACTTACTTTAATATCAAAATCACGTGCGAGATATAGTAAGTTACTTGAACAAATAACGGGTTGTAAAACTTATTGGGTAATCAATTCTAACAGACCTATAATAAACGATATCAAACAGCTAAATGAAATAAACCAAATGAAAGAAATTAATACCTTTGATTTTACTACATTATATACATCTCTAGGCTTTACCACAATTTTAGACTCACTAGATACAATCCTCAAAGAATCTATGAGATCCCACATATCCATTGATAACTACAAGGCCAGATGGGGCAGCATTACAACTAAAGACAGTAAAATAATAAAAAAAACACAACTAACAGATATGATAAAACTTTTATTAGAATCCAGTTATTTTACTATAGGTAATAAAATATATAAACAAGTCAAAGGAATACCAATGGGAACTAATGCAGGACCCACGTTAGCCAATCTAGTGCTACATAAATTCGAACACGAATATATAATGAAAAACAGAAATAATAAAACACTATTAGAGGCACTTAAATATTGCCACCGTTACATAGATGATATAACAACTATAAATGATAAAAATTTGTTTGATATAATACGGAATTACATATACCCCTTAGAACTCGAACTGAATCAAGTAAATCAAAACAACAAACAGGCAGATGTTCTAGATTTAAATATAAATATATCAAATAACAAAGCAACAATAGCAATTTATGACAAAAGAGATTTTTACAATTTTAAAGTAATACGCTACCCTGCAAAAACCTCAAATATAAGCAACCATATAATAAATAACACAATTCATAGTCAAATCCAAAGAGTATTCAATATTTGTAATAATATATCGGATCTCGAAGCAGGTCTGATAAAATGTGTTAAGGAATTTAAACTCCGAGACTACACAAACAGAACAATAAAATCAAATTTTATGAAAGCAATGTCCAATAACACAGAAATTATACAGAAAATGAATGTATCAAAAAGAAGCTTATGGATAAAAAGTAATAACTAATAAATAACAAACAAAACCTAAATACGGGTCCCACCGGATCCTTCTTCATTATGTATGTTCAATACGGATCCCTTTGGATCCTACTATGGGCTTCGTGAGCCCCTTTTTTCTTTTTTCTTTTTTGTTTCGTTCAATATGAATTCCCTTCGGAATTCCTTACTTCATTTATTTAAAATTAAATAATGTTTTTTGTAATTTACTCTTATGTTTCTAATTTTGATGTTTTATTTTTTATTTTATAAAAATATATTTTTTATCTAAAACTATTAACAAAAATGTGCAGTAGCCAACAAAACATTTGAAAAATGATTTACTATTTTTGCACTTGTGTTTTCTCTTAAAGTTAATATGATCCCTTTTGATCCATTATGACACCCCTCCTTCCTGGGGTTGTCCGGTATTTAATATCGGCCAAACGGCTGCTTCACTTCACATGATTTAAAAATAAACCATTGTATGTATCCTCTATGTATATTAAATTTAATTCCCTTTTAAATTGAACGAATGCTGGACAGATAGATAGTAGACGGTGCTTCTCCGAGGTATAATGGTCTAGGAAAAATGACCATTATGCTGACCGAACCGGAATTTCATCAATCCGGATCTCCCTGAGGACGGAAACACCTAATTTTTTGATATAATTGAGACTTCGTCAGAATTTATTGATTATCTCGAAATTTCTGTGATAACACCTATATATATGGATTCACGAATACACTGTTTATTTACTTCCGCCCATTTGTCACATAAACCGGAAGGATAAATTAAGGCGTAACCTAGGGGATTACGGTCGAAAGGTTGACGTCTTAATTTATCCAATGTAGATTCCTTGTTACGTAATCCCAAATACTCCGTAGTGCATCTTTCTAGTTTTTTCAGGTTGATTTTTTCTTTTTAATAATGGCGGGAAATCAGGAATTCCATTCCCCGAGTGAAGATGTATCCATAATGTGAGACTTTCTCTCTTAAACGAGGTGTATGTAAGAGCGGAAGAGCTGAAACTCGTGCTCAATAATTCAGTTTAGGGTAGCATAAAAAATTTTTATCCTTTCATTTTCCTGTGTTTAGAACTTGTCGAGATCGGCGGAAACTTGTGAGAAATATGTGTGATTGTAAACATCGGCGACCCGCCCCTAAATGTTACTGCGGTATGTGTTCAGAAATAGGATCTTTCGTAAAAGAAATTCGGTAAATTAATACCTTCAGTTAATTATATTTACTGCACCCTAAATTTCTTATGGTTTCTTCCCTCCTTCTTTTAATGGATGTTTACGTGCGAGCATTTTTACATCATTCAGAAACAGTTGATTTGAATCAACTGCCTATGAACGTAGTGCTCTGCATTTTAATTAATCAGCTTAGTTTTTAATGAATTAACAATTTTAAACTGCGTACGTATAAAGTTTGTGAAATCCTATTTCCGATCGTTTTGCTTTTGATTTGAACTTATTTGAGTAGTATTGTTTCTATGATGCATTAAACAGAATATAGGCCATCTCGCTGTTATTTTGTTTCCGTTTCTTCTGCGTTCTGTCCTATTATTTTTAAATTTAATCTTACGCGTTTGTTTATTTAAAGTATTTCTTATTTGTATGAATATTGTGTAAAGTATTAATTGCTATTTGTAGCATACATTAGTTGCGGGTTTAGTGCTAGATTTTTGCTTCAGTTCTAATGGTTTGATCCACTGTCTAAATTTGGAATGTTTGGTAACTACTGACTCCTAAAATATAGTTTTTCGTTATTCACATGACTGCTTTATACTATTTTTATGTATAAATTTGCTTGAGCCTGTCTGTATAATTGCTTGTTAACTTTTATTTGAATATTGTTTAATTCGTTGTTCTGTTGTTAGTTGCCTTAATCACTGAGATTTGTTTAAGGAAATTAAATGTTTTGGCTACACTGGCTTTCTGCTTACTTTAGGTTACATAATGGTTTTTAATAGATTTAATTTCTGGCATTTCATAGTTTTACAAGCTACAATTGCTTGTAATAGTTTTGCTAACACGGTGGGCAAGCTTGGTGCTGCACCTTCCTACATATTGCGCAAGTCGTCACTAGAATGCAGTCGTACCTAAATAAGACTTCCACGGTCGAATTTTTAAAATGGGACTCGACGTTAACGAACTTTGGTGACTTTTGAGTATGGTACTGTAACTAATCGTATGCTTTCTAAGTAGTGTTTGAGGCCGGCCGCCGGCCGACGACTTCAGCTCGCCGACCGGCCGCCGGCTACCGGCCGGCCGGCCGGCCGGCGGCCGGTGAGGCCGGCCGGCTAACGGCCGACCGGCCGGCCGGCCGCCGGCTGGGATACAAATCACCAATCAGAAATTTACAAAATATAGAAACTAAGCTTAAAATGAACTCAAAATCTACTTATGCTAATTTTCTATGCGATGCTGTGCTATTTTTCAAAGATAACGTCCGAAAATAAATATCTTAGCAGTTATAATAACTGCACTGCAAACTGCTCTAGGCCGGTAGCCGGCCGGCCGGCCGGCCGGCCGATGGGCTCGGCCGGGCCGGCCGGCGATCGGCCGGCCGGCAGCCGGCCGGTGAAACCCCGGCCGGCCTCAAACACTATTTCTAAGCATGTAATCGAGTACAGTTTTAAACGGTAATTTCAAATCAGTTTGAGGATAGCTGAGTTTCTCTCACTATACTGGTTTCTCTCTCCCTCAGTCTAATTCGCAGTTATAATTTTATATGGTCAGTCGAGTATGAGATTTTTTGGAAGACGGGATTATTTGTACAAAAAGCGAAAAAATTATTTTTGCCTCTGCTGTAAAGGACTGCCCCTGTAGACCTTCCGGACGCCCATGACTGTCTTCTTGGTATATATGTTATATTTTTAATATTAGTATATATCAGGGCCTCAGTTCCAGAAGAAATGCAGCTGCAGCCCTAGTTTTAATGCTATAATGCCCGTTGTAACTGTTCGGGTAACTTGAATCGAGCTTCGACTGACTAACTCGGTCAGTCAGTGAAAAGTCGACTCGGGTTACAAGATATTTTCGCCATCTTGAGTCTTTTCAATTTTTTAATTGGATTCTGGGTCTTTTCCCTTATCCCCCCTTGCTAAAATTTTTAAATTTTCTTTAAGTTCTTTCCGATTCTTTGAAGTTCTACATCAAATTTCCAATTAGTAATAGCGTAGGTGGAAACTTTCACGTGCCGAAATTAAGAACTGCGTTTTTGTTATTTCTCTGCAAAACCTTGGCTTCAAATTAGAGAACGCTGAGCCAAAGCCTCAAAAACTGTAAGAAACGAAATTTAAAGTCTCGGTCTCGATACTCTGGTGTCGATGTCTCGATTTTTTGGTTCGGTTTTGGTCTCGCCCAACCTTGCGAAGTGGAGCCTCTTCAGCCCTTTAACTAACGAATTTGAAGTCCAGCCAGATCCAAGAGTTTGCGTTCCATTTTAAATTTTTATCTCATTAATTTTAACGTAGTCATTCTCAGAATTATGTCATTATGACCCATATTCGCGGTCACTCATGCTCCACTCCACATACGTATGACATACGGGTAAGATCTAGGCGTTGTTCAGCTTTTCAAGCAAGTGGGACGATTTTGAAATATTAAAGCTTATTCCAAATAAACAATGCAGTTCTGGTAGAAAGGTGTTCAAGGTTTTTTTCTACACTGTCAGCACAGAATCTGGTATTAAATCGATGCGAAGAGCAGTTGACATTATGTATATACGTCTATACGTGTATTATTAAGTTGTATAATAAGGAGCACGACTACATATACTTGCAGGGCCATGCTGACAAATCGTACAATTTTCTGAAGAATCGCCTATAGCAACTGCAACCAGCAGCCGATAGAAATTCTGGGCAGTTTTCGCGAATATGGGTTTTTATTAGTGTGCTTTTAACCTAGTCCTCCTGGCATTTGCAACCTGCCCCTCTCCTATTAACATTTTAAAACCAAGTCATCTGTTCATTTACAACCTAATAGCACCCATATTGCATTTTTCATGCTCCATCGGAGCATTTTTATGCTTGTATAGATGTTTATAGGTTATTTATGAAGATCCTGATATTAAATTTATGGAAACGGATGGTGCTAACATCAGTTCGTAGAAGCTCAGTTTTGACAAGGTGCGCTGCAACAGGTATATAAAATCAAAGTTTATTGACGACGTCCGCCCATAGTTGAGTCGCCGCTGAGCCTTGGGGGCGACTTTGAATGACGATACTATACTCTGGGGCACTCGACCCCTTCCCTTACTCGTTCTCCCTGAAGGTGCGTGCCCAGAAAATTTCATATTTTAAGGGTTTTGGGCAAAATTTGCAAAAATTGTCCGGCTTCGCCGGAATTTTTCCGAAATCGTCTGTTTAGGTACTCAGACTGAATTTTTGAACACGTTTTAGCATAGTTGTAGCAGTATATTATGTATAGAAAACAGGCAATTATTACTACATTTTTGGCAATTTTAGGCCTCTTTGGATCACCCCTCTTTTGGGCACCCTTCAGTTTTCCCCTTCACTTAGCGCTTTGTTTAGGCCTAGGAAAAACGCAGGCTGAGTTGTGGCAAAGCGGTCAATTTTTCAAGACAGTCATCAATGTCTTTCTCGTATTTTTGGTACCTGAGCAATCCATTCTGACCACACATATATAGTTGCCGGGAAGGCTAGCGCTCCTCCTTGGTCTGCTACATTGGGCACTTGTACTCAATGGACAATGAAATTAAAATGCTTTGGGCGTGTTGGTAACTTGGAGTGCGCTAGCTCTCTCTTTTTTGGAGAAAACAATTGCTGTTTCTTTTGGTATAATTGTTTATTTTTGTCTATTTGCTTTCAGCACTTTTTTTACTGTAAATGTATATAATGATAATGATTTTGTCTTTTTACCTACGTCGTGTTTTCTTCATTTTATTTTCAGCTTCCACCAGCTCATGCTGCTCCACTCTACCGCCTCATATGGTGGCGATGCGAAAATCGCCCATTCATCGATCCCTGCATTTGACTGCCAGCTGTCACCACGGCGAATATGAATGGCAGGATCCCAAATCAGAGGATGAAGTGGTCAACATTATCTACATTCTGGCCAACGGTACTCGTGTCCCGGTTCGCGGGAAAGTGGGCGACAATGCCCTCTACCTGGGGCACCGATACGAAGTGCCCATGGAGGGGGCCTGTGAGGCTTCCCTGGCCTGTACCACCTGTCACTGTTATGTCAGTGATGGCTATTTTGAGAAGCTCCCTGAGCCCAAGGAGGAAGAAGAGGACCTTTTGGATATGGCCCCTTTCCTGAGACCTAATTCCCGACTGGGCTGTCAGATTGTGCTGAAGAAGGAACTGGAAGGCATGGAATTGCAGTTGCCTCAGGCGACGAGAAACTTTTATGTGGACGGTCATAAGCCGGCGCCTCACTGAAAATGCTCTGGGCTCCATATATTTGATTGTTAACTTTGAATTGCCTTTTTGACGATTCTTGTTTTCTCGAAACCAGCTGCAGCTTTTTGTGATATATATTTGAGTTATGTTCTTTTCTTTTCGTCTAGTTGATTTGCAGTAAACTTGACTTGTCTCCTTTGGTGTGTTTAGTTGTTGAATGGAATTTGTTTGTTTTCGATTAGTATTCAATCAAGCGCTAAAATTTATGTGGCAATAGCTAAGGCAAACTTTGTTTCGGTAGGTTAATTAGATTGATAATACAGATCATTCTGAATAACAAATACTAGCTAGGTTATCTTGTCTTGTCAGTTTAAAAGGAAGGAAGTGGTTCGTGGTCATTTACGGAATGTGTTTGTTTACACAAACTTCTTATTACACCAGTTACTATCAGCTGATGCTAGTTTCAAACGAGATGTAGGAAGGAATATATAGACAACCTGTTTGCTAGTGCCAACTTTGGATGTTTTGTTATGGTATAAATTTGTAATTAACAAGCAAGATTTTGTGCAAAAGGTCAAGTTTCTACTGGACGGACATTTTCAGTAATTGTAAACCTGCTGCGCAGCTAATTTTTATAACGGAATTCTTTTTGCTTACTACAGAAAACACACGTGCAAAACGTTGTTTGAATAATTATGCCAATGTTTGAGGAATTCAATTTAATACTGTAATAAAACGAAAAAAAGACGTGATAGGACAGTATCAGTTCGAAAAATTAGTCCCAGGTAGAGATCGAACGCACAATTGATTTTCTAGTCCAACACCTAACCATTGAGCCACTGGAACTCAAGCTAACTAAGTTTAAGTTTGAATTCGAGTCAAGACTGTGCCAGCATTCTGGAGGACACGTCCGGACTTTGCTACATATCGCTTTCTGAGGACGGCTTTGTACCTTAAGTTAAGTTAATTAAGAAAATTAAGTTTAGGCATTTATTCATGTGCTTCATGTAGTTTAAGAATATTTGCTGTGCTGTTAATGTCAAAAGTTGATTATGAGTCATCCAAGTAGAGTGATGAATCAATGTTTCCGGTTTTCAAGCTGCCATTATTACAAAAGCATATATGCATAATTATTGCATGAATCAGAAACAGAAGCTCTTTGAAAAGGAAAACAAGATTCTACACACAAATCAAGCTAGCCCTATCTTAAACCACTGCTCACACGCATTTATGCGAAAAAGTATCTTTATCAAGCAGACTGCGTGTGAGGGCCCGGGCTAAGCAAAATTAAGAGACCTGCTGCGCTGAGGCGCAGCAGGAAAAATATTGAAACTGAGGCGCTTTCGGTTTCTGAATCCCTTCATGAAAAAAATTCCGTTTTCCGGTTGTTCACCCACATGTACAAATGGAAGTTAGTAAAAAATGACAGTGGCGTCTGACGCCTAATTTGAACTTTGCAAGGGCAAAGTATCTGAGGATAGGAGCGGTCTGGAGCCCGGACTTGCTTAATTATCCTACTACTGCTATTTTATACATATGTGAACAACTGCAAAATCGGAAAAGTTTAAGTTCTTGATCATGTATTAGGGTGGTCGCTCGGTCCTTACAGACAGTGACTCATTTAGATATCGTCACCTTTTTTACGTTAAACTGAGACCACTCAGAAGGCAATTATTTTCTCCGTTGAGCTGCTTCGAGATTTCATCCGCTTTTCCTTTATAGGATAAGGAAATTGTCTTACTGTCTACAAAGAAAATTTGCATTAGTCATTAAAACAAATCATCGCAGGCGTTTACATTACGTCGTTGGGCCAAGGTTCAGTAAAATTTTTATGGGATATAGGTTTAACCTAATTCGCCGGAGCTACTTATCTGTCACTTACCGGCTCAATCTTGCTTGCCAACTAAAGCTTATTAGGTCACCTTATAACAGGATTGAATTTTATGATGATGATGACGTAAATATTTATTTGACAACCAGGACAAGGGATTTGGGGCTTTCGTTGATTTTATGCGCAGCTTTTGATGACGATTTGTTTTTCTCGTCAATAAGCAATTATCTGGATTGATAAAAGCATTTATTTTCCTATGACTCGGCGAGACTTTTCGCAATGAATATATGTTTTCCAAATTGTGACGGAAAGAAAAAAACAGGATTAAAGAAATTTTAAGTGCTTTAATTGTCTGTCAATTACATGTTTGATAAGTTGTATATAAAACGTGATATAGTCGTTTAGTATCTTTAGTTTCCTGGAGACCGGCAAGAGGTCTTATAGTCGCAGATCTATGACTATAGCAGACAACAGGGATCTGCTTTTTGCCGATTTTTAGGTGGAAGAACTTTACGTTTTGCCGACTTCCTGTGTGATCCGATGCTACCATGTTTGGACTTATTACAGCAGGAAGGCTAGTAAGTTTACCCCTGCGCATGAGTACATAACAGATTAGAATGAGACCAGGGGCCAGTTTCATAAAAAACCGTCTCGAGTTCTCAAGTTCTCGAGTAGTCTGTTTTCAGTAACAACAACCTCTTCTCTATTAAAAATTATATGTAAAAGTATCTACAGAAAATTTTATGGTGATTTATTCAGTCAATTATGCAAGTTATTGAAGTAGTAAGAAGAAATTTACAAATTTAAATTTTCAAAAATTTCTCGAGTAGGTCTCAAGTTGGCGAATTTTTCTCTGGTCGAAATCGAACAGAGAACTTGACTCGAGAACTTTTTCAGCGTAACTAGCAATGCGACTTGCGGATCTAGAAAACTTTCAGCGTAGTTTAGCTACTAGACTCGAGAACTCGAGAACATTTTTATGAAACTGGCCCCTGCTGGCCGGCAGGTTCTAGACATTTCTGCGCGCTGCGCTGACCCCCCTACAAACATGTACCTAGTGTCCCACCACACATCAGTACCAGCAGGTACACGTTTCTGTACGCCGTATCTTTACGTCATAAAGCCCGATAACACAATTCCAGCGTATTGTATTGCGACCAGAATTTGGGAATGATCTTATGATCTCCATTTGGAAGGGTGGGTTTGAGTAGTCAAATGGTGGAACCTCCCTCTCCAAACGGGAACAAAGGATTCTTCCGTCTTTTCTCGAAACTGTCTATTCTGTCGTAGTGAACTAGACAAACATAACAGGTTTACAGCAAAAAAGCTGCATACTGTAGTAGTCCAAGTGTGCAAAAGCTTCAGTAGTTTAATTCCTTACCTCTTTCCAAGTAAGCATTGGGAATGCTTTGTGTTTGTCGGCTCACCACAACGAAGAGAGCATTAGCTTATTTTGATCGACCATGTCGCACTACAGTAAAGAAGTTGCAATAGAACTAAAGATATTATAACTTTTAACTATAAGTTGTTTGTACTATCTGTTTAGGTACGGACTGACTTTCAAGCTGTGGATGAAACTCATTTGGTCATAAATTTAACTGAAGTAGACAATGTGAATCATGTGGTCATTTTCCTAACGGGTGCTCAACCCTTGCCTGAACCGCTTGGTGCTGCAGGTCTGTTACAGTTTGTCCTTTTGATTAAATATTATGATTTAAAATTATTTGGCTTGGCTGATAGCATGGGCTAGTAATGGATTCTGAGCTTTTAGAGAAGATTATTTAGCAGTAACGACTCACTCACGTTTGGTAGAGTTGTCAACAGCACAAATATATAAGTAGAAGTAGAGAGACGCAATTTGACACTATCCTATATCCGTAAATTTAGTTTTTGTGTACTGGCTTATTTTTACTGGGGGGGGGGGCGGGGGGGGCCCCCACTCGGCAACCTCCCCCCCCCCCCCCATTCGAGGTTCCCCCATAAAAGCCCTCCTCCCCATTCGAGGTTCCCCCCGTAAAAGCTTTGACCTCCCCCCCATAACCCAAAAAATTGCCAGATTTCACCATTTTTACCCTAAATTTTCAAAAATTTTTCCGGCTTCGCCGGAATTTTAACGAAATTTTCGCTATTTTAGCATAAAAAACGCCTAAAATTAGTCATTTGTAGCCATTTTTTGCAATTTTTACACAAAAAACGTAAAAATTTGCAAATTTTTTTCCAAAAGTATGCCCCCCACTTTTGGTGAGTCCCCCCATATCGCCCCCCCCCCATAAATTTTGGCCTAAAAATAAGCCAGGTGTACACGTACGGTACCCTGTATGCAGTGGTTGCTTGACGCTTCTCGAAGTTCGAAACTCAGGTCTTTCGCGACTGTTACCTTGGTTTGCGCTGTCTCTCCGACTTCACAATTATCACGACTGTTCAGTCTTAACACTCGTTACAGGTACAGGATACTTGCTGCCGTTCAGCTTTGTGAGCATTAGGTAACTGAAGTTAGATCAAGGTGAATTTGTTAAATCCTTAACAAGATGTCTCTATTGCAATTTATGCATTTTTGTTTTAGTCTACTTCAGTTGGCCTAGTGTGGCTGGGGAACCGGTTGGCTGGCAATATCTAGGATTTGTCTCCAATGCTAAGCCTAGTGCGATCTTCAAACTGACCAAACCAAAAAGTGGTAAGTCAGCAGACAGATTTTGATTGTCGTCGTCTGCTCTTCGTACCCAGTTTTGATGACGTATATATTCTCTATGCTGCTCTTTCCAACTCCCAAAATTGCGAAAGTTACGTATAGCGTTTCAAAAATCACCCCAAAAGCACTGCACAAAAGGATACCACCATCCTTAAACAATAGCTGTAATAATTGACGTATATATAAACATGTCTGGAATTTTTCATTCTTACAACAACAAACGTTGCAGAAGCCTGTTTTTCTTACGGGGGGGGTGGAGGTTCCCCCAGATATTCGTTCACAACCCAGACTTGGGTCGCTCTCCGCAGAATCGCCAGATTCGGGCCTTCCCCCCCCAGAACTCTAACGTGCCCGGAAAAATAGGGTTTTGAGGGTAAATTTTGAAAAACTTTTCCGGCATCGCCGGATTTTTAGGCATTTTATAGCTATTTTAAGCTTATATAAATTTATGTTAAATAAAAATCTTTAATATTTTAGCTCAGCATCAAAAAATAGCTATTTTAAACATTTTTCGAAAAAAATTTCTCCCCCCCTAGACCGGGGCGAACTCCCCCCCAGAGTTCCCCCTCCCCCCAGAAATTTTTGCCTAGGAAAAAGCCAAGAAGCCATGCTAAACTTTAATTTATGACACAATAATGTTTGTTTTATAACGTTTCTTCCTCTTAACATTTATTTATTTAACATTTATTTATTATAAACATTTATTCTGAACCCGGATTTTAGCAAGGTCACACAGGGACCGTTGTCAACTCTGCTGTTACATAGTAATACTTTTGGCACTTGGCTGTAAGTATCTATTTTTGCAGAAATTGCACAATGTTGTATAGTATCACCGACGTTGAATAAGTTTCTCAAAAATTTCCTTCAAACGTTTAGACGTTTAGAGTTCAAGACTTTTGAGCAAGACTTTTCAAAACTACTCTTCTGAACGTAATAGCTATTTCAACATAGACTTTAGTAGTGATATTAACTAAAACTAGGTTTCTGGTTCTGCAGGTTTCAGTTTTAATAGTGGAAACTGAAACTTAAAGTTGAAACTGTTTCGGGAGGAGACTTGAAACTCTGAAGCTTAAACTATTTGAGGCCACTGGCTGAAACTGAAACGGAAATTAGAATGAGTCGTTTCCATGAGTTTCCAATGAGTTGTCGTTGTCTTACATCGTTTCCTCTCGAAGATTCTAAGCTGAAACCGTGTTAATTTTGCTGGAGGGAAGTCAAAATATTCATCAAATGATGTAGAACTGGAAACTGGATTTTTCATAATCCGAAACCACAACAAACTGTAACAGAATTGAGTGTTGCCGACTGGACCGGAAAATGTTTTTATCCCCGACTGAATCTCTAAAACTGAGAAAATAGCCTGCTGACCCAGCACCAAATTTCGACGACAGTAAATTACTCAACAGTATTGGTTGTTGTAGATACTCAGTTTACTCAGCATGCTGTCTTTTCCACAGATCAGGTTCATGTGCCGCATTTTGCTCAGTTGGGTATCTCCCTGGAGTCTATGGAAACGATCGCTCAATTGACAACTGCCGCAGGAGCCACGCCCTCCTCCGTGGAGTCCTACACAGACTTTGTCAACAAAATGCTGGAACAGTTCATGAACTACGCCTCCTCGTTTGCCCTGACTCAGGCTCAGATGACGGCAGCGCCCAGCGAAACCTTCGTACCGCTCTCCATTGTACAGAAGTGGTATGATAACTTTCAACGAAGACTGGCCATTAATCCAAATTTTTGGAAAAATTGATGATTACTATATCTGTTGCAGTCTGTATGTATTACATATCACTATTGTGACTCTTACAGTAAAAGTGTACAGAACAAATTTTGTTTTTTCACGCTTACTGAAACTGCCAGCCTGCTTTCACGTTTTCCCTGAGTCGGGATGGCCAAATGGTCTATCGCTGTTACGGTCGGTGGTTGGATCCCCGGAGGCCACAAAAGCTTTCTAGACTCTAGCCAACCCAGCTCCCCATCCTTAACTAGTCGGTAAATGGGTTCCACTACGCTGGGAAGGTGACAAGAGACTATGTAGAAGGGCCGCCCCCCTTCCACGGATGCAGTCATCATTTGAGGTGACACTCCTGGCTCTACAGCTGAGAATCCGGGGATGAGCACCGGCACCCCACATTCTGTGGCAGGACGGAGATATCTCCTGGGGTAAACCTTTACCTTTACCAACTTCCTGTCAAGTAATAAGGCAAAGCATTCTGCATTTCATAGCATATCACCAAGACTCCATGATTTTCTTCTATAAGAAGAGTAAGCCACTAGAGGGCTCCTCTTCTTGGCATTGCGTAACGGTGCTCCGACCACAATACGAGAATGTTCCCCGTTTGGGGGGGGGGTCGACAGGTATACCCCCCCTCCGTTTGGTGGGGGGGGTTAGCCATAAGTGGTCCCCGTTTGTGGGGGGGGGTCGCTGGAAGGGGTCCCCGTTTGGGGGGGGGGTCGCTCAAGCAGGCAAGTTTTGCTCATTCGGTTGGGCTGTTGGCGACTCCACCCCAAACGGGGACTACTTTTTGTGACCCCCCCCCCCCAAAGGGGACCTCTTTCAGCGAGCCCCGCTCCCCCCAACGGCGACCCATTTTCGAATAGAACAAATACCGTAATCCTCTGCTCTACCCCCCCCCCCACCAAACGGAGGGGGGGGGTTCTGCAATCTGTCTGGCTGTTGGCTACCCCCCCCCCCCCACCAAACGGGGACCTCTTTTCTGCTACCCTCCCCCGACCAAACGGATGGGGGGTATGTAATGTCGATTTGGTCGACCCCCCCCCCAAACGGGGGAACATTCGCGTATTGTGGTCGGAGCACCGTTACGCAATGCAGTGAAGAGAAGCCCTCTAGTGGCGTACTCTTCTTCTTAATAATAGTGCGATTTGCACTCTTTATATCACTGTTACTTAACGGTGGAGATTTTCGGAACCTTCTTGCACAGCGGTCTGTTTTCG
Organism: Trissonchulus latispiculum; assembly: GCA_030248195.1. Classification (NCBI taxonomy): domain Eukaryota; kingdom Metazoa; phylum Nematoda; class Enoplea; order Enoplida; family Ironidae; genus Trissonchulus; species Trissonchulus latispiculum. Next base: position 5,853 of record JASAND010001850.1, on the reverse strand, counting down.
TGCACCGGCCAGCTCAGCTGGCAGCGTCTTCCAGCCGTCTTTTATCGCCTGCTATCCAGAATACTACTAAAAAATGAATTTTGAAGTGAAAAGAGATCTAAAGTTTATGATGATTATAATCATATCACTGTGTGGTACTAGTAAAGCTTTCTGTTGCTGATATACCAGTTAAATGTGGGCCGTCGATCTTTGAACACCGATTTTACAAGACGGCAGAAACGGCAAAGAATTTCTTTTGGAGGACGTGTGGGCCGAGGGACCGTTGAAGATTTGGCTCAGCAGCTCTCAATGCTCCAGAAAATGAGCCAAATGCATGTTGACGAAATTTTAACACAAGCCAAGAAGCATATCCTTCTGCCGTGCCCGTACATAGTGCAAAATTTTATCCTGTAGAAATTTGTGCGAATCCCTTGGGTAGCTTTGAGAAATCGTCGTTCAAAATAGTCCGGGTTTGCTGATAACTATAGTTTCGCACTCGCAGTTTGAGTTGCATAATTGCAGTTTTGCTAATCAACTGATTTCTTCGTAAATGGTCACTTTCCATTTCCAAAATAGTTTCTTGTTAGCTGAGCCAGTTGTAAAAATAAAAATGTTCTTTTCGATGCCCTCTTTGCAGCGATATATAACAATCAATCAGATGTTTCAATTTGGACGATAGTGACGAAAACCAAAAATTTCTTTTTTTTTGCTGCGGGCTCAGCCATCATTAAGGCACTACTTGAGGCCTGTATGATGTTGCTCTCCGCGGTCCCTTATAATGCGGACAAGAAGCGGAGAGACGAAGACCACGGATAGAAAATGTGATCCCAAGCCAAGTCGGTGTACGGTTATTGACCAAAATCAGTAAAACTGAAATAGCCTCAGTCACACCCAGGGCAGCCAGCGTTGTCTTCCAACATCAGCTGCCCCCCGCATACCTCGAGTGACTAGGATGGCTGAAACCTAGCATATCTCGCTCGGAAAGCCAGGGATTGAAAAGTAAGCTGCAGAAACGAGAGTGGGAGGGGTGAGGCCGAGCCGAAAGACAGGATAGTAGGAAAGTCCGCATTACACATCAATCTAAAATTTAAACCTTGTAAATTTGGAATTTAAATCAGTTTGAAATGCAGTAACTTCGTTTAACCTAAGGTTCAGCAACAGGCACAGAAGGACCTTTTGCACCCGCCATATTTGCTGCTGACCTAAGCTAACCAAAGTTATCAAGGAATCCACAAAATTTAAGTTTTCACCATATGTAAAATCTTGCTGACTTGATTGCAGCAAATACCTTAGGGAAGGCATCTGCTGGTCAGCAATTTACCGCAAAAGCAAATCGAAAAAATGCCTATTATTAGATAGAAGCAATTATGCTTTATGAATTGTTTAATAAAAGTAAAGGACGAAAACATCAACTTATAAAGTGTAGTAGTAGTAGCATTAGTATTAGGATAATATCCCGTTGATAGTTGAGGTTGTGAGCCCACTAGTGGTGCATTGTCCGTAAGTGGTCAAGTGGCTGATCATCATCATCATCATCATCATCATCATCATCATCAGTTTAAGCATCTTTATCTGGGAAAAATTGAGAGGGAAGACTTTGTCGGGAAATAAGCGTGAGGTGAAATTCTCCTGGAGTGGGCACTTGAAGCATATGAACGGGCTATTTGGTATAGCATCACCGACATTGGTATATTTTTCCCAGTCATTGGGAATTTTATTCTTTGATTTACCCATAAAATCAGTATATAATTATCTTATGCAGGAGGCAGGCACCTGAATCAAATGGATTAAAACCCAAAAATTTCTTATATATAACTGAAAATGCGGATTGGTCCCAGAATGCTGAAGAGCACTAAAATAAAGTTTTGACAATTTTTTACAGAATCAAAGTCTGCAGCATCAAATTTACACAAAACCATATTATTAGCACCCTAATGCAATAGACCAAAAAACTGTTCTCGCCCGGTCCGTATTTGACAGGTCGGCTTATTACTAACTCGCTGGTGGACCTGTATTTGACCGACCGACCCACTGCGGACCTGGGAAGTGGGACGGCGAACAACACTATCGTCGACCGACTGCATCCTCTCAAGAAACAGTACCGGACTTTAACCTATTTAGTTTAAAAGTTCCTGTCAAGACTCACCCTATAAGTCAGACGTGTTCGGTGAAGGCCCAGTCTACAAAACCAACAGCATATTAATTTGCCATAAGGTGGAAGTTCAAATAGCAGCTGGCATGGAGGGTGAGAAAGGTCCTTATGCATAGCTTCAAATTTAGTTTAGTTATTTTGATCTAAATATGCATGTACTTTCTTCTGCAGCCTAATATATTTATCCTCAGCCCTCCATGCATCAGGCTAGCTTATGTTTCAGTATCTTAGAGGTTATAGATATGTGACCATGTGGGGGCCAGTTTCTGTTAGCGTATACAACGAAATCTGGCCTGAGGGTGGCTGAGGGTCGGTTTCGGCTGAAGTTTGCCAATAATCGCTCGTCAATCTGGTTTCGGAGACCATGTTTTCTGTCAGTGCCATTCGTCTTTCTCTATCTTGTGCGATTTTCTTTGGACAACGGAGTGCAGCATTTTAAGCGGCTCTGAGGACCTATACATGCTGAGCCCTGAGCAAAAAACATCTCATTGAATGAGAAAACTGGGAAACCTTTAACAAACAACGTTGAAGTTTGAACGTAACCTGAACCGGCAAACTTTAAAGGGACACTCGAGGGTGCCGAATGTAGGATTTCGTGATGCAAATTTCCGCTAGTGTGAGTTCGAGCAACTTTGTTTCTTTGGGAAAATCAATAAAATCCCTTCACAAAGTTTCACTTCTGCTGTTAATAAAACTGCTTTTCACAATTTCAGCTATTTTCAGAGTTTAAAGAACACTGATTTTCAATTCAATATCATCTTGTGTCATCCAGAAACTTTGCTACGGGCTCATCCTCCGATAAGGCACATCATGAGGCTTCGTCTAGCTGAACCAAGAGACTTTTTTCTGATCCAATATTTGAGCAATAAGAACACACCATCTAAAGGCACGGAATTAGTAAACTTTTCGATGTTAAAAACTTAACTATAGTACGACCAAAAAATGTGTGTACAAACTTTGACCGTTTGTAGCAGATTAACCTTTGGAGTAAACCCCAACAATGTATATATTTTTAGAATCCTCAGGAACTCGAGATTTCGAAAATCCGGAAAATTCCGGAATTCCGTGTTTCATTCACGGAAAATCTAAAATTTTTAGTTTTTCGCCAAATTTTTATCGCAATCAAAATTTTGTTTTCACGATTGAATAGTGCTGGTCCCGCTGCATATTTTTGTTCTTACAAGGTTTTCACCAAAATGCACCCAGGTTCCGGAATTCCGGGTTTTCAAAATTTCCGGATTTTAAAAATTTTCTCCAATACCCACAAGATGGGTATCATTCGAAAGCTCTTATCGAGCTGAACAACTTTTGTAATAGAATGAACTCTTGAAAAAGCATACATTTCCCGGAATTCGAGAAAACAGGATTTTCCGGAATTTAAAAATTTTCTCCAATACCCCACAATATGGGTATCATTTGAAAGCTCTTGATGAGCTGAACAAATCTTGTAATAGAACCAATGGCTGAAAATGCACCAAATTCCCGAAGTTCACGAATTCCGGATTTCACTCTAGTTTAGAAGGTTTTAGCGAATTCCGAGAACTGGACTCATTTCTGCGAGTTGCTTCTATTACAAGATTTGCTCAGCTCATCAAGAGCTTTCGAATGATACCCATATTGTGGGGTATTGGAGAAAATTTTTAAAATCCGGAAAATCCTGTTTTCTCGAATTCCGGGAAATGTATGCATTTTCAAGAGTTCATTCTATTACAAAAGTTGTTCAGCTCGATAAGAGCTTTTGATTTTCGAATGATACCCATCTTGTGGGTATTGGAGAAAATTTTTAAAATCCGGAAATTTTGAAAACCCGGAATTCCGGAAACTGGGTGCATTTTCGTGAAAAACTTGTAAGAGCAAAAATATGCAGCGGGACCAGCTCTATCCGATCGTGAAAACAAAATTTTGATTGCGATAAAAATTTGGCGAAAAACTAAGAATTTTAGATTTTCCGTGAATGAAACCCGGAATTCCGGATTTTCGAAATCTCGAGTTCCTGAGGATTCTAAAAATATATACATTGTTGGGGTTTACTCCAAAGGTTAATCTGCTATAAACGGTCGAAGTTTGTACACACATTTTTTGGTCGTACTATAGGATAGGTGTTTTAACGTAGCTAAATCGTAACTTAACTTAGCTAAAAGACTGACTGCCGGATCTCTTTATTGTAATCGTATATTATAGCACTGCTACAAAAACAAATATACAATCTAACGGGACACGCAAATTAATAAAAAAGCGAAAAATCTAAATGTAACTGAAATGCAGAATAATGACGAGCGAAAGCTATACAATGCTAAATAATACCGGGGCAAAAGTGACAACAAATTACACACTGCGTGCCATACAATAAGCAAATCAAATACGAAATAATAAATACTTGAACTGATCAACAGTACGAACAAAACAGTTTACAATAAACAAAGAATAGCTCATCAAACGGACACTAGAATAATTATACAAGAAATAAAAATGCTCCTAAAGAGCAAAGAAAGGAATATGAGTCAACATGGAACATGTAAAATGCTAAATATTGTCGGTTGTAAATTAAGAATAAGACAAGCATGTAAAATGCTAATATGAGTCTGGTGAGGTTGGAAAGTGCAGAAGACAAGTTTGTACACGCACCAATATGAGTGCATGCCAAATAGACTCATATTGGCATTATTAGTATTCTGAAAGCAAGTGGTTGCGAATTTCGGTTATATATCACTCACTTAATGTCAGCAAGACGAGACAGGGTAGTTTTAGGGTGGATGACAGGATGCTCCACAGGTTACGCACGTATATATACGTATATTGTCACGAAAGTTATCAGATTTAACTGTAAATCTCTGAATACATGAGTTATGCAAACGCTTATTAAAAATGTTATATATATCCGTCCGTCGGCGCATTGTTGACTAACAGCGGTTTAACAGTTTCCTAAGGAGAAAACTTGACAATGTTGACCATGGTTGGGATATCCATGTGACGTCAATAACGCTACTTATTCGTCTTAACTCCTGCGTAGAAATATATCCGTTAGAATTCCGCAATGGATGCATGAATTATTATTTTTTAAGGCATGCCAATATGAGTCTAGTTGGCATGCACTCATATTGGTGCGTGTACAAACTTGTCTTCTGCACTTTCCAACCTCACTGGTGAGGTTGGAAAGTGCAGAGGTAAACGTAACACGCACCAATATGAGTGCATGCCAAATGAACTCGTATTGACATTATTAGGGACTGATTTCTGAGAGGCAAGTGGTTGCGAATTTCGGTTATTTATATCACTCAGCAATGGTAAAAATCAGCAAGACGAGACAGAGGGTAGTTTTAGAGATTGGATGACACAGGATGCTCCACAGGTTACGCACGTATATACGTATATTGTCACGAAAGTTATCAGATTTAACTGTAAATCTATGAATACATGAGTTATGCAAACGCTTATTAAAAATGTTATATATATCCGTCCGTCGGCGCATTGTTGACTAACTGCGGTTTAACAGTTTCTCAAGGAGAAAAGTTGACAATGTTGACCATGGTTGGGATACCCATGTGACGTCAATAACGCTACTTATTCGTCTTAACTCCTGCCTTTTTTTTTGTCGCAAAGCGGGGAGAAATATATGGCATATCCGTTAGAATTCCGCAATGGATACATGAATTATTGTTGTTAAGGCATGCCAATATGGTCTATTTGCATGCACTCATGTTAGTGCGTGTACACAAACTTGT